>OX442418.1:10397012-10434012 GCA_949361645.1 Spongilla lacustris | reverse complement strand
AACTGCATGGTGCATGAATTTACATGTGCATAAAGAAGGCACAGCCATGCTAGACCATCGCACAGTGGCAAATGAGTTGTAAGCCATAATTCAAGTCCCCAGACTGCATTTGGAACTTTTGTTTCATTTCTATAAATCCAGTACTCATCACTAAGAGAGTAAAAATTTTTCAATATTTTAGTCTATTTCAAGCGTTGGCCGTCTGCTCATTGTTTGGAATAGAGCGATTAAAATTTGCAACTAAAAGCTGAAAAATAAATTGAACACCGCGAAGCTTCTCCCGCACCTCCTTCTTTCTACAGTATATGTAAAATCCTGCATAGCCTATATTAGGCCTACCGTAGCCCCGCCGCCCCCAACTATTTTGATTGACTACGGCCATGGATCACTTCAGAGCCCCATAGGGTAGTTTACAGCGCAGCTGGGCCAGGAGGGTATACCCAGCCTCTTGTGTACCTCCCCCAAAATCTTGTATCCGCCCCCTTTTTGGGTTACAATCAAATTAGATCGTCATTATTTACCAAGTCGTAGGCGGGTAACTAAAAATAACAATTCTGTGATATACATGTGCACGTCAATCTTTACCTTGAACTGCTGCACACAGTACTACGAACGCCGAAATGCCAAAAAGTGTCAGGTGTAGAGCAGCGGACATTTTTACCCACATAAACACTTGCGGTTTCTAGCATCACGTGTAAGGAATTATTGGCACATATACACAGAGATAATAATTATAATAATAGATACCTCTGATACATTATTATACATGTAGCATAGGCCTAGCTAAAACCAGGAGCATGCGGAGCCGGAGTTCATACCTAAAACCTCATAGGGGCAGGAGAGTTCGTACCTAAAACCTCATAGGGGCAGGTATGTATTATTAGCAGGAGAATACTATACATGTACTACGTGCTGTGGTATTATTGGAGATAGCTCATGCTTTTAGAAAGACACTGATTATATTGCTGTATCAGGACCTACGTTAGAAAGGTCCTATGTAGGATTTGAAGTGTGATGAATACGATTAGCATTGTTTAGATTGTATATAATCAGCCACAAGGGGGGAGGGGGGGGGGGGGGGGGGCATCACAAGCTACAGCTACCTGCTCCAGCACCTTTCAGTGGCTGACAAAGAGGCAATGCAACTTCCATCAGAGGGACACTTGTTTCACCTTGCACTATTGACTTTGGGGGGGGGGGGGGGGGGGGGGGGGGGGGGGTTGTTGTGTGTGTTCGTAAAGGTTTAGTTAGTGTAACTGTTAGAGTTTAGTGATTTATTAATGCATCTTGCACTTGGTCAGCTCACCTTGAGGTTGGATGTGGCTGGGGGCTGGACAAATCAAAAACTAGAACAGCTGACATCTTAGAATCCAACTGGGATGGCAGTGCCTCTGCAGCATTTGACATCAGTGTGACATCCCCTATAAATTCACCTTTAAATTCATCCTTACTTGTGAAAGTGGGCATGTCATCTGGTGTGGCTACTAGAGCTGCAGAGAAGAGGAAACACTCAGAAAATGGTGCTAAGTGGAAACAGTTAGGCTGGCGGTGAATTTCCTTAGTGTGGTGCATGGAGATATGAAGCTATTGAGGTGTTTTCCACTGTGGCATTCCACAAGGTCAAGAGCTCTGGCCACCCTCTATGGTCATCTTAGCATGATTCTGGTACAAGCCACTGCTGGAGCTATTCTGATGAGATCATGATCATATATCTGCCATCATCTGCCTTCAATGACATTATTTAGGACTTATAGTATTGTATTAATAGCCACTCGGTCGTGGGAATACCTCTAAATCTAAGACGTTAGCTGACCTCTATATGGTCACCTCATGCAGTCATTAATTAGAGTTCATGCTCATGCCATTCTAACTTGGGGCTCTATCTCTCTCCGCATGAGTGGAGAGCTGTGGATTGGTGCTGATGTAAACCCAAAGGGTACCGAATGCCCTTTTTGTCGCCAACATTAAGACAAATCTGGACACCATGCCACAGTTTACAACACAAATGGCGAACGCATCAGTCAACCTAATGCTATTCGTGATGTGATATTCATCCTCCCTGGAACTCAGATGAAACCAGCTGGCCTTTTTATTCCAACATGGTCTGCAGGCAAACCTGTAGCCATAGACATATCTTTTGTCAGCCCAACACAGTGCCATCTTTTACTATACGACACACGTGCACAGACTGATAAGCGCAGGAGCAGAAAACACCAAGTACCAAGAAGCCCTTCACACCCAGAACATCATGTTCATTCCCATAGCATTAGAAACATTTGGTGGATGGGGGTTAGAAGGCAAACCAGTTTTTGCCAAACTTGCAGACACTCAGAATGTAATGTCGCTCTAACCAGGCAAAATCATTTGTCACCAACCAGCTGTACCAAAGATTGGCCATCACCTTGCAGAGGCAACATGCCAGAGCAATGATTGCCTGGCAGGCATTGTAAATTAGTACTGAAGTTTGTGGCAAGGATTGGTAGCTAAGTAAGCATTGCTATGTACATTTATGTGGACAGGTGGTCATTACGATTTGACTATTAGTTGCTAGGTACGCATTGCTATGTATACATCAAACCCAAAAGTGTAGGCGCTACATGTAGGCCGAGGACGCACATATCAGTGGTTTTGCTCTGCTTGCAAGCCCCCTCCTGACTGCTCGAAAAGAGCTAGCTACAGTAAGAGTTTTGTAATAAAACAAGGGACTCTATTTTATTGAGAGAAGAAGAACAGAGAATTAGCGTTATACTAAATTTGTTAACTGTAGGGAAGAGTTTTATAAGGGCTGTGATGACCCAGTGCTGAATATGCATGTGGGTGGTCACTTAGACCAGCTTAGGAAAAACCTGGTTGAAATTGCCGGTCTGAGTGATTTATACTGGTCTGGGTGGATGGTTGAGGATTAGAAGGAGCATTGCAAAACACGCGGGTGAAATCTGCCAAAAAGTACTGACATGTCATTTCATAAGATAAGAAATACTTGCTGTACTTACACATCACTTATGATGGTCATGAAGCAATCTATACAATGTTGCAATGTCTTCATTATAGTAATGACTGGTTGTGAAATACAACTCGTAAGTGAAATACTCAAAGGTCCTGATCACAGCGAGCCATCAGTACAAGTTACTTGTGTATCCTATAGCTACTAATCCGAATCTATGGATGATGATGATACAGATTCTGATCTGGAAGCAGTATAGATCTCGATCAGCATCTAAATGAAGCTTAAGGGTGTAAAACCTCCTCTGAACTTCCCGGCTAACACTGATTATGCAGACATGAGGAGCAGTCAGAGGAATAGGATCCTGCTCAGGATGTCTGTACAAGATACAATCTGACAGTAGGGTATGTAACCGGTTATCAGGTTATTCGGGTATCCGTTTGAATAGTAATTTATAGCATTACTCGGAAAAATCGATTATTGGATTTGTTCTATTCGAAATAACCGGTTTTGTGAATCTCCATTCGGAGGTACTTAGGTATTCGTCGTCCACATCGACAATTCGCCCATTATTCGAATACCTTTTTATGACGATATCTGAACGATATTAATGTACGATAATAATTACTTCTAATTTGAAACGTAACGTTAAATAACGTCACTGTTGTTTACTATTTATTTATACGTGGGATATACGTGGGGACGAGATCAGATGCAGTACGGGAACTAGCCAACAGATCTCCCTCTTCACGTGTCATGACGACGGACAGCTCCAGCTACAAACCAAAGTTAGTTCGCTTAGTGCATTTCGAACTAGCTGGTTTCTTGCAACAATCTCTCTGAGCTGATATTGCCGCGATCGTACTTATAGGCCTATACTAATAGGCCTACTTAGTTACTAGTATTTTCAAAACTCGCGATGGTGAAATGGAGGCTGCATGGCTGGTAGTGCGTAAACTTTATCTGTGGTTCTACTCTGTTGGCATCAAGTGCGATGGTAGACCTCAGCGTGACCACGCTAACTTATGTCAGGACACGCCCATCTAGGTATGTGGTTAGGCCAAGCGATTTACATGCAGGCCTATGTAGGTAGCTGTGGTTGTGTGCTGAGTGCATCTGGTGTGATGTGATTATGCTGTGGATGCATGCTGAGGGTACTGATCTGGTGTAATGAATGTGGGTAGTTGTAGGAGGGTGTCAGGTGTGATGGGGAAGCTGTGGTTGTGTGATGGGGGTAGCTATGGTTGGTGCCTCATGAGGGCAGTGGTGTGATGGGGGTAAGTGTGTTTGTGTGCTGAGGGCATCTGGTGTTATGGTTTAGCTGTAGGAGGGTCTCTGGTGTGATGTGTACATTTAGGTGGCTCAGTGAGCAGAAAACTTGAATAACCTAGGTATTCGGCTGGCAAATTTTCAAAACCTATTCGGAAAAATCGATTTTCTTTTTTCAAGTATTCGGAATAATCGATTTTCAGATCCAGAAAAACCTGAAAAATCGATTAGTGTTTTAAAAGTATTCGGAAAAATCGATTTTCATTATTCAGGGGAGGTTACACACCCTATCTGACAGTCAAGAACATTAAATGATAATGAAAGATATCAGTACTGATATCTGAGCAAGACAGGCTTGCAGATGCTGTTTTAATTAAATACTGTATGATTTAGCGTTGGCTGGAGTAAGGAAAAGGAAACAGGCTAAATTTCAGAGGCTATAGCTTCAAGATTATAAATGGCTCTAATATGAAGGGTGTCTCAAGGAGGATATTGTGCATGCCATGCATTTTGTTTCTATCTCAAAGTGAAAAGAGTAGTTTAGGTGCTTTTGTGTGCTCACCATTTACAAACCATAATAGGTCCAAGAAGTTACTTGAAAAATATTCCAAGAAAGATTCTCATTTACAATCAGTTGATTGTGCATGAAGACATGGCTAAATCCTACAGGAAGAATTGACAGCCACAGTATTGATAGCAATGCAAAGAATTTTAGAATGGACCCTTTGCATGAAAGATCGGAAGTACGCGGTTGCCTAGAGACATCGTGTCACGATCGCGGACCTTTGCGTAATAAAATGGCAACGCTCGGAGTCATTCCTTCCCGCTCGGACAGTGATCCTTCGGCCGATCCAGTTCCTGGTCAAACCATGCTGCCAACAATAGGTTTGACCGAGTCTGACATACCCGGAGCCTTATTAAAGCCATCCAGTTTAACAGGCTCCGGGTATGTCAGACTCTGTCAAGCTTACTGTTGGCAGTATCGTTTGACCAGGAACTGGATCGGCCGAAGGATCACTGTCCGAGCGGGAAGGAATGACTTCGAGCGGGATATTTAGGAGTATTACTCATTCACACAAAGCATCATAAAAAGATGCCGTGTGTAGTGTATCTGTTTTATATATAACTACTGAGATCATGAAGTTATATCTGCGTATTTAAAGTAAGATACAACTATATTCGTTATTTAATTTGGGGGGGGGGGGGGGGGGGGGGGGGGGGGGTATATACCGGTATTTCGCTTAACCAGTAAACTAAACCTTAAACCAATGTAATGTGCACATAAAACCATGAAACAGTTTAACCAAACTTGGTTTACATGCACTATATATGCATGTAGTCGACACCTCTTCGGACCAAATTTTGGGTTGACATAGCAACCAACCTATTTTGCAGTGTATTACATCGTGATTTTATCCAGATATCGAGCCTTTAATTTGCGTCTGGAGGCAAGTTATCTGCATACAAAGACATGCTTTACGTTTAAAAGAGCCAAATACCCGAGCACCAATATGGCGGATGATTGATTACGTCAACCAATATACCCACATGATTGCTACCATTACAGATCACGCGATGAAAGATAGGACTGATCCATTACACCTTGAAAAACGCCGTGTATAGAATGATATATGGAGCATGCGCACGACAGTATTTCCTGGCGACAGAATTTCCTTAGGATACACAGTCCAATGGACACAGCAATAAAAGACCGCGAATCATTTTTTGATTTCATAAGTGATTTCGCAGTTGTCGCTTGTGATTTGCAATTGATTCTCACATTGGGAAAGCACGCTATGATTCTTCAATTGATTAAAAATCACGTAATGATTTTGCAATGATATACAAATCAGTTATTGATTTTCCAAGTGAATCCGAATCAATTGATGAATCCTGTTTTGATTTTATACGTGATGTTTCAATTGATTCTTTACATCCTTTGGAATTTCTTTTGCGTACATTGCACCTTCTGAAAGTAGGCCTACTGTAGAAAATGGACATGGATTAGCAATTGATAGCAGAGCGCCATATGCTCAAAATGTGATTGGTTATATATAGATCCCTAGCTTGTTAATTGAGAAGACATCAATATAATAATGTGTATACACTTGCACGCACATAAACAAAATGATTAATACATTAGATACAGGCTATCGTGGAAGTTCAACAACATAAAAGGATGTCCCTTTTCCTGCTTGAGCTAGAACACAACGACCTGCAAATCTCCTGGGACTAATGATTTTATCCTGTTCATTAAACTTATTACTAACTATGTAAAGTCCACTTAATTTATCTAGCTCAGGTGATTTAAAAGACATCCATTTGACATATGCATGACAATATACATTCCCGTATTTCTTCTTGCTGACCGTCATGTCTCAATGTGATGCAGATTCGGAAGAAAAACTGAATGCGGCCGTACATGTAGTATGGATGTAGCTCGTTATTTTCTTTCAGTAACAAACATTGCTTTTACAATTGAACCTCTCTCGGTGGAGTTGAACTCCGATGAGTACATATGATCATTGACAACACAACGTCCAAATTTGTCCATCCTACGGTGTATATGTACTTCAGTGTCATATGTATTCTTACAAAACTCTACTAGTTCTTCATAAAACATGGTGTCAATTATCAAGTTGCATTTGCTAGGATGTAACAATTCTATGGGCCAATCTGCAACATTGCCTTGATCAATCTTACGCTGAAATGCAAAGCGTGAATCTGGGGGCTCTTGAAGTATTGAATTTAAGTGCCTTTTTCGAAAGGTAACTGGAGTTTCTATCGCAGTAACACATTTCAAGCTCTTAGGAACATCTGCCAATGAGCATGGAATTACAGGTAGAGTAGAGCTTGCATAGGAAAATTGTAACAACATTCTATTCATAATTTGCGGCTCAATATTTACTTTGCTGTTGGGAATTTCAGCGAGAAGTCCATTCAAGCGTTCGTATCCGAAACACCAATAACCGTGAGGAGGTCCATAGTCTGCTATTACATCTGGAATGTGTAATGCAGTATGGTAATTGATTGACACCTCCCATTTTCGGGAATGGTACATAATGAAGTCAAATTGTGCCTTTCAATTATGTCAGTAAATAATGCCACTGAAATTCAAAGTCGCATTAAAAGAATAAGAATTCCATATGATCTTGGAAGGCTGCCAACTAACATATTCAACAAATCAGGTGGACTGACAGAACTAACAGCGCAACAGTGGAAGAACTTAGCTTGCATCTATGCCCGACCATGCCTCATTGGATTGATATCAGACAAAGCATACCAATCAATGCTAGCTCTTACTATGTCAAATTGTTGAGCTAACTTGAAAAAGTCCAATATGGACTTGCACTTCGACATCTTTGACGGAAAGCATGCAAAATGAACTCAGCGAACAGATCACAAATCTGACACGATGAGGGCGTGTATTATTGAGCGTATTTATATCCATGCATCACCTGTCCTAAAGAAAACACTTTTCATGCATAAGAATTGATAAGAATGATAAATACCGCCAGTAAAAAAACTTCCGCGCTTCGCACGGGAGGGGGCACATCCCCCTCCCACACCCACCCCCTTTTACTACCCTGGGTCCAGCCACCCCCCTCCTAAATTCCTGGATCAGCGCCTGAAGTATGTATATATATATTACAGTGTTCTGCTATAAATTAAAGTGATCTGTGCCGGTCAACTCAACTTGTAAGCAGTATACATGTAGATATGTTTCATACACTGGCAGCAGTGTATTACAATTACATGTACTCACAAAATCAGAAGCCATGTTAAAGCTGTTAATTGACCTGGGCAGACCATTTTTTAAAATGATGACAAGGCAAGGTCACTAACAGTTTTCCCAAGTCACATATGCATATCGTTTACGATAGGATAGGTAGTTGACAATTTTTTTCAAATTACTTTTTTAGCCATAAATTTTATATCATTAGAAGGAGCAAAATTTCTGCATTCCAACGATACCTTACTTGCTTGATGATGTATCTCCCTGCGAGTACCATGCATTTTTAAAGATCAAAATAAAAACGATCGGTAATGTACGCGAATGAATGGGATGTGCAAAACAAAAACTGTCCCGGTTGAGTTTCTATTGAATACAGAGACATTTGTAAGTGCACAATTTTAACCAAAACCTTGATACATGTAATCCAACGAATATTATACATAGAATTGCACTTAATATTGCTTCATTAAATTATTTTCATCTATAATATGTCAAAATAACAAAGTAGGTCTTTGCGTCATATAGTATACGCATGTGCGCAGTGCGATGAAGATTAAGATTATAACGAAGCAAACTCTAGACAGATGGAACTACTCAGTATTATTACTCATAGCAATGATAAAATTATCACTGTATATGCAAGAGGTTCATGGATTTTAAGTCCATTGAAGTTAATATCGGCAGGGTAATCTGCAAGTAGCCCATATGTAACAGTCTCCCCTTCTTGTTCTGCTTCATCTGTTTTTCAATCATTGACAATGACTTTAGGAATTTTAGATTTCGTTACAAAGGTTTCCATTATAGAGTACGTGTGTAGCAAACATGAGGTCCCAAGAAAGTAATATCTTTTCCATTATAAATTACTTCTACTATTAGATCACTTTTTAAAAATGCATGCACTCCAAGTTCATATGCACAATAACTAACTGTGGTAGGCTTAAACATGCCAGTTCTCTTGAAACTCCTTCAATAACTGGAAATATATTACACCATACTCCAAACATGCAGCAATAGACTGCTTTACACAACAAGACTGAAACAATATACTTTTTCATCACTTTTAGTATTTATGCTTTTCAAATTACATATGCATGTAGTACTACTTCCTCTTTCAATTGCAATTGATGCTGGTTATTTACAGCTTTAATTCATTTTACATTCTTTCATTATTTTATTTTTCTTATGTTCTATATTATTAGAAGATATTTTGAATCTGCACTAACTCTGATAAGAATATCTCAATGCAACCAGTGATCTTTTTTAACTGCCTTACTTCAGCCTAACTGCAGTATCTAAGCTTGGTTGACATGGGACAGGAAATGTTTGGTTGTCTGCTCTCATGAGTATTAATAAAACTGAAAGAGAAGGATAGATATGTGTATGTACTTTGGGGACTATATCAATTGGAAGTCAAAATGGAAGATTTAAAAATAGAACAGCATCATTCCAAGCTCTAGAAATGAGGATTCTTATGCCTTTAGGCTGATTTGCTCCGTTGTCAACTACCTTGGCTGTTTCATTTGGGTTAATTCAGTAATTTGTAGTTATGTACAATGCTAATCCATTTATTAAGGGTACCACTGATGCTGACTTATTTATATGCTCTTCAATAAGACACTCTAGATCAAGAACAATCTTCATTCTGAATAGCAACAAAACAGATTGGAACGTTATTTTGTTCATGTATGCATATGTATAAAATTGAATATGAATTAAGGGCTTGATAATATCTATGTGTGGGCACCATCTTATTGCAATTCTAAAACAATAAAAATAAACTACTCTCTTAGGACTTCAATTTAATGTTGTTCACAACTATGTGCTTCAAAGAATAGGGTGTGTAATAAGTAGAATTGTCACAACGTTAACACAACACATTGTATTATAATAAAGGTCTACTTGGTTATGCTCTATCTAAGTTAATCTTATAGACTGAAGCGCAAATATAGTGATTTCAAATTAAATGATAGGTTCTTTCAAGCAGGCCAATGTGAAACGCCTAGGCCATTAAAGCACCCTTTGGGCACCATCCAAATCTCCTAAAACTTTATTGTATCATTAACTTGGACCTTTACTAACTAAAAATCACTATCCTGTGATTGTGCATCAAAAGACTAATTCAAGACTCATTTGCAAGATTTTACTACAAATTGAAAGCGCCTGATATCGATGGATCGTGAAGTAGCTTAAACTTAGGCTATTGCAATGCATTCTACAACCAATCGCCTTCCTCGATCGAGCAATAAAGTCGGGTAAACCGCTCACGTAGCGGAGCAAGTTTCTATGCTTCTATGTATACTTTTCAAGCTTTCACAAATTCCAGTCCAATTTTTGACGTACTTTTAGATCAACTATTTACGGACCCGAATACGCGATTTTGTCAACTACCTACATAGGATAACCCTAGCGCTTCTGCTTGTAACACACACTTGTGCTATACTTTTTTATAAGTTGTAGAGTCTTGTATAGCACACATCAATGTAAAGAATAGTGTATGTATAGATCTAAATACAAAGTATGCATGTGAAGTCAACTGATGTACTACTGACATCTAACCCTTGTAAAGTCGGAACGTACCTATTGGTAGCTTTCCAATCCTATTATCCTTGCGGTAGCTTTTTTTTTTTTTTTTTAACAGCATGCAGCATGTTTGGCTTGCTGTCGGTCATGCGTCAGTTCTGGGAATCGCCTTCTTTTCGCAGAAGGAGAAGCGGTGCAATCATCCGATGTTCTGCACTCTTCGTGGTCGCTGAATTTTCGTTGATAGTTTACTAAGTTTAGGCTCGGGGTTCCGGTGATGTCCTCACCGGTTCGGGGTTCCGAAATAGTACGCGCCACAATTTCACTAGGTTAATTACCACTAATAAGTATAGTGCCCAGACCGTACACATTGAATTACTTGAACAAAATAATTATATGACCAAGTTCTAAACTATCTGATCGTTTTGAGTCCTTTCAGATACAGGATGCTTAAATATACGTGATTTGCTAACACAACCACCAATGTAGCCTCGATACATTTTGACCACTGAAGCGAGAATTAATGCTCTTGGTGTGATTTTCATTTCTTAATAGTGTTCCTATACTGATCTGCAGGAGTTATGCTCGGTCAAGAAGAACAACAACAACGAGAAATACGTGGGACTGGATACGAGTTTATACAAGTGTTTTGTTGATTGATTTGTTCTCCACAACGACGCGGTTTTATGACGTACAAACACGAAACTGCTGTATGCGGCTGGAAACTAGGTTTTACAATTAGAACGTACGGTATGTATGTCCATAATTGAAAAGAAACACCTCATTACTGAGTACCCGTGTTTCGAAACTCGTAACACCTCAGTAAAACCAGCAAATCAAATATGAAAAAGGATTCAAACACCACACTCATTTTTATGTTATCAAGACTTTACATACACACTCCACGTCATACGGCAATGGTATGCGCAAGGTGTTCACAGAACGCCACGCGGCAATCATTTTGGAGGGGTGGGTACTAAATTCAGTACAGTGGACTTCGTGCACTAATCCAGAAGGTAAGCTTACAACACCGATGAGTAAGAGAGATGTGGCTGTTAGAATTCTCAGTCTTTAAGTACTAAAGAATTTTCTGTCGTCCCAAACAACGCGATCGTATTTCATGAATAATCGATACGATTCTCGATATACATGTATGTAAGTGTTATATACAGGAATGGATTACCACATGCACCAATGCAAGAGCCCAAGCACTGCAGAGTGGTGGGCAACGGCTAAAATGCACAAATAGAAGCAAATAGCCATGCAGCTATGATTGCAAAACATTGCAGATAATTTGCTTATTGCCTTTGGCCTCACCGCCTCAACTGTTGATATCAGCATACTAGATGTTTCTGTATCTAATGTAAGCATTCTATGCAAAGAACCGTCCTTTGACAAAGGAGATACATCACAGGTGTTGTATAACACCATTTCAGTGGCAAATATACATACCAATGAAGAATGCATGCAAGGTAAATGCACTTTTTCAAAATAAATAACTGCTATGACTTCATAATACACACAATCACTATGCAGGTGTGTGCACACTTCAAGGACATGTGAGGAGGTCAACTGTTGGCAGAGGCTGCCAACCAAAGGTCCGAGTCACACCCAATAGGTTCATAGCACTTTGGAAGATTGCCCCACCTCCATTCTTCTCTCATGATCATTTTCCACCTCTTGCAAGCCAGACTATTTTCAACCAGCTGAAGTGTCAGTCAGCTGTGTTCCTGCCTTCTGACACAGCCCCCTGAGCTCCAATGCAACACACTGGTATGCACCAATGCAAGTGGGTAGCAGCAACAGGTGCATGGTGAAATCTGCCCTTCAAAATGCATACACTAGAAGACCATGCCACACAATGGGCTATTCCAGTTAATAAGTGTACACCCCTACTGATGACATTATTTATAAAGTAACACCCCGTTGGACACAGATACTAATTATACCCTCCCTCAAGACAGATATATTACAGTCACACATCACACCACATCCCTTAAGACTGCAGTATGTCTCAGCACACTACACCCAGGATATGATTTGTAGTTCCCGCAGGACATGTTTTATACCATTCACACCCCCCCCCCCCCCCCCCCCCCAGGACAAGATTTATAGCACCATCTCTCCCCCTGGACATTACTTATATCATTCCCCACCCCCACCCCCAATACATGGATTTAAACTTCCCCCAAGACATGATTTATGCCCCCCCCCCCCCCCCCCCCGACATATTTTATAGCTACATGGATTATAACTCCCCCCAAGGCATGATTAATACCATTCACCCCCCCCCCCCCCCACCCCCACCCCCCAGGACAAGATTTATAGCAGCCCCCCCCCCCCCCTCTTGGACATGACTTATATCACCCCCCCCCCACCCCATGACGTATACCACCCCCCCCCCCCCCCCCACCCCATGACATATACCCCCCCCACTCCCCCAGGATATGGATTATCATTCCCCCCCCCCCCCCCCCCCCACTCATCCCCCAGGACAAGATTTATAGCACCATCACCACACACACGCACACACACAACACACACACGCACGCACGCACACGCACACGCACACGCACACGCACACACACACACACACACACACACACACACACACACACACACACACACACACACACACACACACACCCGGACATGACTCATACCACCCCCACCCCCCCAAGACTAGGATAATAACTCCCCCCAGGTCATGATTTATATCATTACATGGATTATAATATCGAACATACCCCCCAGGACACAAATTTATGTCATCAGTAGGGGTGTACACGGAGAAGAGGGTGCTGAGTCGATTTATTCAAAGTGAAGCAACTGCAATGCATTGTTAAAGACCATTTTTTTTAGAGATAAGCTTAAGCCACAATTGTTTGCTGCCATTCCCCCTCCAACAAGGAGACAAAAGCTGACACAACCCTAGCCCTGCTCATCATTAATGTGTGTATATGCATGCTACTCAGTACCACAGATATGTAAAGCTCCATTGGGCTATCTATGGCATGTGACAATACGTTCTGAAACCAGTTTTAATTAGTAGCAATTCTGTTAGATTAATACATACCGATGCATGCATATCCGTACGTAGGCCTACATTACGAAGAAAATGGCCGATTTCAAGAGGCTTTAAAACCATTTCAGAAAATTCGTTAGCACTAGCTTTTACTAAAAAAAAATAGGACATTCTACTTACTTTATCACAATAGTTGTTTTTTGCTCAGTTCTTGTGTCCGAGCGTCAGTATCGTTTCTTGAATCCACGAGGTCACCGTTCCCCGCAAGGAGTACCTTTGCTTTCGAGCGCAAAAGCCAACAGTTCATAAGATAAAGCAATTTGATTTTTGCTATATAAAAGGGTCGATGGTGCTTGTAACTTGTGGTGCAGCGTTAAACTGCTTACTACATTTCTTGTACGTTCTACACAGCACATTTCTAAGGACATCGGTTGTCAAGTCCGTTGCTATGGGGCTTCGAAACCATTTCAAAATTTCTGAGCGTAGGGCCTAATTTCCAAGCGTTCAATGAGAGCATGCAGACAGCTGTGCGCGCGCGTATACGCGTATTTGACTGTACTAGTCTGACGTAGGCACTGGCGGACGGAGGGGGGGGGGGGGGGGGGGGGGTTGGGGGGGTTGCAACCCTCCCTTTCCTCCTATTACATAATACGCAAAATGCGGCATAAGTAAATGAAAAAGTAACGAGCATGCTCAGCTAGTTGAAAACTCGTAATTTTTTCATGCATTTTAGCACACCGAATTAACGTTTTCAAAACTTTCCGCGCTTCGCGCTCGAGGGGGCACATCCCCCTTTTGGTGATCCCCCTCCACTACAACCCCCCCTTTCTTTAAATCCTGCGTCCGCCAGTGCGTAGCCACCACACCCTCGCGCTTTGCGCGAGGGTGTGGTGGCTACGTCAGACTAGTATTTGACTGCATGCTTGTTCGATGATGACAAAGAACTAAGCGATCCGATTGATAGAGTCCCGTTACTTAGAAATATGCATGAGAGTTACTAACGTAATTATCTTACTGATTAAGTTTATATTCTATTTAATAAGTGTTCGCAGTTCTTACAGAGATTATACCTCTGGTTCACATAAACGACAACACAACAAACACGACAACATTTTGACAAGTAAATGTTTTCTAACTGCTTTCTTAGATCCGATGATATTCATCACCTGTACCTGAAGGGGAGTGGTCAGCATTTTCTCAGAGACTGTCCATACATACGACAATCAAAATACATGTAGATTGCTACTGAACGCTTTATCTGGCCAGTTTAGTTATTGTACTTGTACAAGTATTTGAACACCCTTGGTAAGATTGGAGTAATTTTTTTTTTTTAAAGCAAACACACACACACACACACACACACACACACACACACACACACACACACACACACACACACACACACACACACACACACACACACACACACACACACACACACACACACACACACACAACTGTTGTATCTTTTCTCAGTCGTTACATGTACATGTATGGTCCATGCTATGAATGTGCGATTTATTTATTTTTAATTCTGGGTGACATTATGGTATCAAAACAGTTCCTCAAACCACAATGGGAGACCCTCTTTCATTTCCCAACATCCATAATGTACCATTAACAGGGCCGGCGGAACTGGGTGGGCTGGGTGGGCTATAGCCCCACCAGATTTGGCTGTCGATGCCATTTATAACTATTAATATTAAGGTTATATTAATTAATGGTTTTTAAATATTTAATAACTGGAAGGCAGCTACTGATGCATTTCGCTAACACAAATCAAGCGATTGCCATGCAGAGAAACTGCATGTATACTCTACCGTTCACTACAAACGACATCGATGAAACTAACTCCACTCTTCACGCTCAAGAAAAACTTTTGGGAGCGTTTTAATCAAGAATAAACATGCATATTGATATTTAATTGTACGTAGATATTAATAAACAGTTTAATGAATATTAATATGAACATTTATTAACCCAATGAATATTAATCAGCCCAACCAGTTTTTATAGCCTTCCGCCGGGCCTGCCATAGCAATAGGGATAAAGAGCCAACCTAGATCATATTGCACTTGGGGTTAGGGTGTGTATGCTCCCCTAAATAATGAAATCGATTTTTTTCTAATACTTTAAAAAGGATTTGATTTTTCCAAATACATGTACTTGATAATCGATTTTTCCAAATACAAATGTAGGCTTTGACAATTTGCCAGCCGAATACCTAGGTTATTCAGGTTTTCTGCTCACTCAGTTATGGTTGTCCCCCAGCACTCAACCCAGCCACAGCTACCTACGTCCACATCACACCAGCCACCCTCCTACACAACCACAGCTACACGTGCACTTCCATCACACCACATGCCCTCAGCACACAACTCCATCAAACCAGATACCACCAGCACACAATCAAAGCTACCCACATCACACCTACACAACCACAGCTACCCCCATCACACCAGATATGACCAACACACAACCACAGCTACCAACATACATGTAGGCCTAAATTGCTCAGTCCACATTCAACACATCCTAGTGGGGCGTGTCGCGACCTTACTAGTAGCGTGGCTACGCTGAGGTCTACCTACAGATGTACACTGATGCCAAAAGAATAGAACCACAGATGAAGTTTACACACCACCGGCCATGCAGCGAGTTTTGAAAATACTAGTAACTAAGTAAGTGCGATCACGGCGATATCAGCTCAGACAACAGATTGATACAGGAAACAAGCTCACTGCAAAATGTACTAAGTGAACTAAACTTTGATTTGTAGCTGGAGTTGTTCGTCGTCATGACTCGTGAAGATGGAGATCTGTTGGCTAGTTCGAATTACTGCCCGTACGTGTAATATTGTACAATCCGATAATTGTTGCTGCATCTGATCTCATTCACACAAATAGTAACATGAATATTGACGTTAATGTTACGTTTCTAATTAGAACTTTAATCATTATCGTAAACACGTATCCGGATATCGCTATAAAAAGGTATTTGAATAATGGGCGAATTGGTGATGCAGGCGACGAATACCTAAGTACCTCCGAATGGAGATGCACAAACTGGTTATTTCGAATAGAACAAATCCAATAATCGATTTCCTGATAGGTTTATGTGAATATCCGAATAACCCGAATAACCTGATAACCGGTTACACACCCTACTTGGGGTCATTTGCAGTGTGTTTTCTTTGTTCTGCTGCATAAGCTGCAGACCCAACTGTCACACTCGCTTCACACTGTGACTATTTGAATAGTGTCGTCACGTGTGTTTATTGTTTAGGAGGTATACCACACCATGTACATGTAATTCTGGTGGGACAAGAAAATCAATGAGAGCAAACAAAGAATGCGCTCATGAGGCAATTTATTTTTATTTTTATTTTTTAAAATAGTTTAAATGGCGGGCAGAAGTTTGGCAGACGATTCACTTTGCCAAGTCCATTTCGTCTAAGTGCTGCCCTTGTAATGGAGACTACGCACGTTGTAAAAGTTATTCCAGACTAAACCTTTCCCTTGTGCGCTCGAATGCCAGAGCATTTCTTGCAAGGGCAAGTCCCCATGCTAAAGTCTCAGAACTCTACTTACAGTGCATAACATGCTAGTTGATGATAAATTTTTTTGCATCACTTTTACATTTGAGTGGACTTTTTAACAACATGGTTTGGGATATCCAAAATCTAATTACAGAATATTGTTTATGCATCATCTGGCATTAAAAGTACAAAACCACAACTGCTCACATGACTTCCTGATTGCATACCGTTTCAATTTCAGTAACTACCCTAAATAAGTAGTTTTTAAGGGATTTCTCCACCGTTACATGCTGGATTGCGCTGAAATTCGGTGTGTAAGTGTAGCTTGGCCCCTTATCGAAAACTACCGTGTCCGATTTCGAATGTGGGAAACAGTTTTGGTATTGGCATCCTTTAAGGACAGATTATAGAGGGAATTGTGCTTAGTATGGAGTTTCGTTGCGTGCGCGATCTGAGGTTCCAGGATCAGCTAGTAGATAGTAAAATGATGGTTGAATCCAAGGCAGTTGCATTCGTGACTTTACTGATGGTTTGGCAGCGAATAGAAAGCCTCTAAGTCGGAGGATGAAAAAAAGTCGGCCATATACAATGAATAATATTATAAAGTTGACGTCATTGTATTTTGTGGGAGTGGTGATCAAGTCGACAACGGTTCTTTTCCTCTTCAGAGGTGCCCAAATAGGTGATGATGCTTTCCTACATCTGATTTATCGCCCGCATGTGGTCTCCAGCAGGGTTTGGTTCTGAAAAGAACGCTACCACTCCCACTTTTCAGCCAATGACGTCAACTCTATAATGTTATTCATTGTATATGGCCGACATTTATTCGCTGCCAAACCATCAGTAAAGTCACGAATGCAACTCCCTTGGATTCAACCATCATTTTACTATCTACTAGCTGATCCTGGGACCTCAGATCGCACATGCAATGAAACTCCATACTAAGCACAATTCCCTCTATAATCTGTCATTAAAGGATGCCATAACCGAAACTGTTTCCCGCATTCAAAATCAGACACGGTAGTTTTTGATAAGGGGCCATGCTACACTTACACACCAAATTTCAGCGCAATCCAGCATGTAACGGTGGAGAAATCCCTTAAAAACTACTTATTTAGGGTAGTTACTGAAAATGAAACGCTATGCAATCAGGAAGTCCAGATTAAAAGTCCACTCAAATGTAAAAGTGATGCAAAAAATTTTATCATCAACTAGCATGTTATGCACTGTAGATGGTTGACTCATACATAGTTACATAGTTTACTAAATTTAGTTGAATGTTGAAATTTGTGTTTAACATGCATTGTGAGGTTTTATTATAAAAAATATCATAAACTTTTTATTAATTATAAAACCTCACAATACATGTTAAACACAAATTTCAATATTTAACTAGTAAACTACATGTATGTAACTAGGCAATATTTATTATGCATTGGTCTTATCATTTGTAGCCTGCATATTTAGGTCTGGTGTAGAAGGGCAGCTGTACACTAGCACAAAGGCACATATCACTAATATGAATAATACCTATCCAGTTGAGGTTAAAATAAATATGGGTACCTGTTTTTTTTTTGTGTGTGTGTGTGGGGGGGGGGGGGGGAAAGGGGAACTGCATGTACTTTAAACAACAGGCAGGTTCTGACAAAACAGTCTGTAGACTAGCAATAGGGATAGCACCAAACATGAAGTAGAGAGTTGAATTTACTTGACATGTAACACATTTGTACCGATTGGATCTGTTCCGACTAATTATTTTTCAATACTCAATGTACACATGTAAGCCAATAACCACTAGCATGTGATATAGCCCTGTTTACACTTACCCCATTTTTGACGAATTTCATCATATTGAACTTTTTTATCTGCTTTTCTACAGGAGTAAAATTGAAAACACAAAAAAAATCTTCACTGCTATACTCTATGTCATGTAGAACCCCTTACCCTGCAATACTCCATACATGTAGTCCCCACACCCCAATACCCCATAGCCCCTACACCCCAATACACCCAATACCCCTACACCCTAATATCCCTACACCCCAATACCCCTACACCCCAATATCCCTACACCCCAATACCCCTACACCCCAATATCCCTACACCCCAATACCCCTACACCCCAATATCCCTACACCCCAATACCCCTACACCCCAATATCCCTACACCCCAATACCCCAATACCCCTACACCCCAATACCCCCTACACCCCAATATCCCTACACCCCAATATCCCATAACCCCCATAGCCCCTACACCCCAATACTCCACAGCCTCTACACCTTAATAAGAGAATTGAACATTGCTCAGACCATTGCCAGTTTTGGTCAGACACAGTACATGCAGGATTGGTCAGCCAAATGTTCTCTTCACGCAGTCCTTGCAGATACACGTAAATCTCACATTCTATTGCTCAACTTAACACAGTAGCATGAACAATAACATGTAAGTAATTAATGATTAGAGGAGGCCTATTAATGATTAGAGGAGGCCTATTAATGATTAGAGGAGGCCTATTAATGATTAGAGGAGGCCTATTAATGATTAGAGGAGGTCTATTAATGATTAGAGGAGGCCTATTAATGATTAGAGGAGGTCAATTAATGATTAGAGGAGGTCAATTAATGATTAGAGGAGGCCTATTAATGATTAGAGGAGGCCTATTAATGATTAGAGGAGGCCTATTAATGATCAGAGGAGGCCTATTAATGATTAGAGGAGGCCTATTAATGATTAGAGGAGGCCTATTAATGATTAGAGGAGGCCTATTAATGATTAGAGGAGGCCTATTAATGATTAGAGGAGGCCTATTAATGATTAGAGGAGGTCTATTAATGATTAGAGGAGGCCTATTAATGATTAGAGGAGGCCTATTAATGATTAGAGGAGGCCTATTAATGATTAGAGGAGGCCTATTAATGATTAGAGGAGGCCTATTAATGATCAGAGGAGGCCTATTAATGATTAGAAGAGGCCTATTAATGATTAGAGGAGGCCTATTAATGATTAGAGGAGGCCTATTAATGATTAGAGGAGGCCTATTAATGATTAGAGGAGGCCTATTAATGATTAGTGGAGGCCTTAACATGGCGGCTCACCTCTTGGCATGGCGGTCCTTGATTTCAGTTTTCTCCTCTTTGTACCTCACCTGTTCTCCTTGCCACATCCTTGGAATACAGAAACGTACAGTACACAATGTGAAGTACACATGTACTACCACAAGTAGTAATGCTAGCTAGTATGAGCTACATGTGTAATGCAGATCTACATGTACACATGTACATGTAACACTTACTAGGCCAAAGCCTTACAAACTAGAGTACGACGGCTCGCTCGCACACATGACCCATGCAGGCAGATACATGGATGTTAAATACAGTGTAAGAGATGAGAAACCATATAACAATCCAGATTTGTACTCTTGAACGTTGAGACTCGAAATCGCACACGTACACGTAACCTCTCTCACCTGGACATGTAACCACTCCCACCTGGACGTGTAACCACTCCCACCTGGACATGTAACCACTCCCATCTGGACACGTAACCACTCCCACCTGCACACGTAACCACTCCCACCTGGACACGTAACCACTCCCACCTGGACACGTAACCACTCTCACCTGGACACGTGGCTTACTTGTATGATCTGTTTTTTGAACACCTCCTTATGAAGCAGCACAGGCAACAGCAGATACACACACAGCAGAGGAGCACGAGGAGAAGGCCACTTGCAATGATGATGGCAAAGCCATAGGTGGGCACTGTACATGTACATGTATAAGCAACAAAATGCCATATATGGACAGTATATGCAACATGCCATGTATGGGCATATGTAACATATATGGACAGTACACAGTACATGTATATGCAACATGCCATATATATGGACATATGCAACTAGACATATGCAACATGCCATATATGGACATATGCAACATGCCATATATGGACATATGCAACATGCCATATATGGACATATGCAACATGCCATATATGGACATATGCAACATGCCATATATGGACATATGCCATGTACACAGTATAAACATGCCATATATACACACATGCATTGCATCCTTCATTGGAAGAGGAATTTACACATGGACTTTGGGTACAGCAGTTCACCAGACCCTCTTTCCACGTAGCGGTGATGTAATCCATCCACAGCTGTGGGAATCAGGGTCTGGGTACGAGACTAACTAGCGTGCAAGAAACATACATGTACACATGTACATGTACATGTATTTCAAAAAACCATGCTTTAAGAGAACAGTGTAAGCCTACACTGTATGGTGGAAGGATGCAGATACATGTATGTATGTATGTATGTATGTATAGGTGGGCTATTACAATGTTACATCTACAATGTATTTGGTTTTGTACATTTACCTGGACCTATACTTTAATGTAGTTCATGCACAACAAAATGTACGTCACTTCTGTTAAGTATACATGTAGGAATGTTATACATGTACATGTAGATCTCTCCATGTGCAAGTATATGCAATGCATCACATATTTGTTCAAGTCAGCTGCCAAATCCGCATTTGGTATTTGTATACTGATAATAGCATACATGTACATGTATTAGTTGACATCCATCTGTGGACTCAACTGAGCCTTCGTACAAGGTTTAATCAAGATGTACACAATGTACGTACATGTAACTGAATCAGCTTGGTTGCAAAGGAAGTTACATAACCATTATACACGATACAGTCGATCTGAATGCTCCACCAGATGACAATAATTACACAAGTACATGTACATGTAGTTTTATCTTTGCAATACAACGACAGATGCTCATGTACATGCACTCAATCATAAAAACACACTTCTTATACACACATGTATACATGTAGATCACATGCAACATGTACACACTCAACCAGTATTTAGAGGTAAGCTATTGTGGGGACAGACCAGCAATCAACCACACCATACATCCAACCTGGCTCCTCCCACACTACAAGTATATGACAACCACCTGATGACCACACCCACCTGTACACTGGCCGACAAAGTATTGCAGTTTGGGACATGACTCAGTGTTAAACTTGAATATGGTGGTGGCCGTGAATGGATTGCAGGTGTTGTCTTCCTTGCAGAAGTAACAGGTATCCCCGCTGTACTGTAGCATAATACCGAACATTACAAAACAAATATACACACCCAATGAAGGTTTGGTTCTACAACATCAGTACGTTTGCCCAAACTCATCTGTACTCCCCCCCCCCCCCCCCCCACATAGCCCCTCCCACCTCAACCCCTCACTATGATCCTATGCGGCCTCACTATCAATAGCTGCACCTTACATCTTTACACCTTCACTCCCACACCTTCCAACCTTCCAACCTTACACCTTCACTCCCACACCTTACATCCTTACACCTTCACTCCCACACCTTCCAACCTTACACCTTCACTCCCACACCTCCATCCTCACACCTTCACTCCCACACCTCCATCCTTACACCTTCACTCCCACACCTCCATCCTCACACCTTCACTCCCACACCTCCATCCTCACACCTTCACTCCCACACCTCCATCCTCACACCTTCACTCCCACACCTCCATCCTCACACCTTCACTCCCACACCTCCAACCTCACACCTTCACTCCCACACCTCCATCCTCCACACCTTCACTCCCACACCTCCAACCTCACACCTTCACTCCCACACCTCCATCCTCCACACCTTCACTCCCACACCTCCATCCTCACACTTCATGACCCTCATACTCCCCCTCTGAGGCCTAAATTTCAAGCATGCACGTCTCATTAGCCACAACTTCCACTCTCACATCACTCACACCCTCACACACAAGCCACCCCACAACCATGCTTTAAATCACACTCTCCACCAGTCCAGCCACACTCATCACTCTCCACCAGCACAGCCACACTCACTGAAGTACAGGCTCCACAGCCAGAGAGCATTGAGCAGTCTGTACAGGGGAAGAGAGGCTAATGATAACACTGGACCACATACATGGGACATGTACACTATGCACACTGTATCATACATGTACATGTATGTGTACATTTTAGGGCCTTAAAAAAAAAGATTTCGGTGTGGACAAATACATGCACACGTACATGTATGTGTACGTTTTAGCAGTAACACTAACAACATTTGTTCAATTTAGCTATCAACTGAGGCACTGGTAATACATGTACAAACCGTGTGGGTCAATGGCTCATGGATTGAGACCACAAATACAATGTTTGTGTACACCGAAAAACAGTATTACATTGAAGTTTAATGACCAGGCCAAGTGGACCCCACTGAGAATAACAACCACAAGCAATGGAATACATGTACATGCATGTACAGATGTGACCTGTATAAGGAATCAAAGGTGAACATTACAAGAAGTGTAGGACATATGGCTGTTTCCTTACAATTTTTACACGTATAATGTACATGTGCGCACAACTTTAGGTGATATTCCATTATATGTACATGTCATACATACGTGCTGGGGAATATCTAGGGGAGGCACAAACACAGATGAAAAATAAATGGATTAATGTTTAACTTGCCACAAACTTGTATTGTACAGTAAAACACAGACATGGGGTGACATTTGGTGATTAGTAATTGTGTGGTTGCAAAATTTGTGTGCATGAGATCTCATTAGCACACACCCTCTCCCAGGCCTTCATTAGCACCCTCCTATCCCAGGCCTCCATTAGCACCCTCCTCTCCCAGGCCTTCATTAGCACCCTCCTCTCCCAGGCCATCATTAGCACCCTCCTCTCCCAGGCCTTCATTAGCACCCTCCTCTCCCAGGCCATCATTAGCACCCTCCTCTCCCAGGCCTCCATTAGCACCCTCCTCTCCCAGGCCTTCATTAGCACCCTCCTCTCCCAGGCCTTCATTAGCACCCTCCCCCTCTCCCAGGCCATCATTAGCACCCTCCTCTCCCAGGCCTTCATTAGCACCCTCCTCTCCCAGGCCTTCATTAGCACCCTCCTCTCCCAGGCCTTCATTAGCACCCTCCTCTCCCAGGCCTTCATTAGCACCCCCCCTCTCCCAGGCCTTCATTAGCACCCTCCTCTCCCAGGCCTTCATTAGCACCCTCCTCTCCCAGGCCTTCATTAGCACCCTCCTCACCCAGGCCTGGTACATGTATGTACTCATTGCAGGATTAGGCCCATACATGTAAGTGACCATTCATATTACAAAAGTATTTCAGAGAGTAGTTAGTGTACTGATGCCAAACGTCAACATGTTAGTTTAATCAAAATTTCTATTTCTCCACATCAAACTTTAACCCCCAAGGGCACATGCATTGTGCACCAAAAAAAAGTAAGTGCAGTCACAAGCACGCACCAGTGCATGTCCCGTCCTGACCACATCCTGGATGTGGTAGCAGGTCCTAACCAGGAGACACAGCACCCATATAAGTCACCTGGCACTAACGAACACATAAATCATGATAGCGTCCAAACTGCATAGCTAGTGAAACCTGCTTAATTACCAGCTAACACCACACACCTGCACATTTTATACTCAACAAGTAAACGCAGGTACACATATGTGTAGCTGCATTACAAGTGTGTAATGTGCATGCGTGTGTGCATGTGTATGTGTGTACGTGTGTGTTGTGTGTATGCCAGTGTGTGCAGCCGTACATGTATATGTATTGTCTATTGCTATGCGGCATGTAAACATGTATATCCAAACAGCCATGTCTATTTAATATAAGGAAGCATCTTGAAACTATTATTCCCCCACCACATCATGCCCCCAAATGTGCGACTTGACATGATATGGTGCGTGCTTGTGAAGGTGCATCACAAGTTTGTATGTCACCGACTATAGCTGCAGCTGTTTCAAACATACATGTATACATGTATGTAAGTACATAAGTAGCCAAGAGATATTAGGATTGCCGCGTGCACTCATCTATATTGCCTGCCTAGACCATTCGCATGCCATCACGCACTCGATTCGAGCGTGTATATGTTTGCCTTGCAGTAGTCACGCGCGCGTGTTGACAGCTAGTAACGTGACTTGTGTGTGTGAGTTTGCATATGTGTGCGTGTTTTTGCGATGCTTGTGTATTCATTTATCGATAACATCTAGATATGGAGCCTGCATTTACATGTAGAGGCCTATCTCGTTACGGAACTACATGCACGTACATGATCACGTAGGCCTAGTACGCTGTCAACGTCAGAGATATTATATATATTTTCTCTGTCAACATGCACGCGCGCATGAGTCGTGACTACTGACATTGTCACATGACGAATGATGATCTGGTCACGGCTGGTGTACACACATACATACATACATTCGAATGGTCTAGGCAGGCAACACGGATGAGTGCACGCGGCAAGCCTACCTCTTGATAACTTACGAAGGCTTACGATGCATTATTGCATACGTACACACACATGTTCTTCAAATACTAACTTTGAGCAACTGCAGCGGTGGCGAGCATTGCAAATAGCAGCACACAAGCTCTTCCAAGTCCTTGGTCCATCCTTTGTATTTGCCGAGTCAGACCTTAATAATAGCTGACGTAACGATAACAATAATAATTTAGGATCACGTGTGACGATCGAGAGCGATTTAATTTCTCAACAGCAAGTATGTTGGTGTACGTTTGTTTGGGTCTTGTCTTGGCCTATTCGGTGCCTGCTCAAGGTTCGTTATTTTTTGAGGTGGTTTATACTGTTGATTTGGTAGCGATACGTGTCCCAGACTACCCGAGCCGATGTGGCCGTAGCATTAGGGCCTACGCGATAGTAATACATGTATTCATATTTTTTGTAATTTTTGGTCGTAATAGTCCGGCGGTCGTACATGTCACCTACTTGGTGTCACCTGTCTAAGTGTTCTATGTGCGTGCGTGTGTGTGTGTTTGTGTGTGTGTGCGTGTGTCTGTGTGCATGTGTGTGGTGTGTGTGCTATTTGCACGGACGGAGGAGGGCGGGAAACAGGATGTTCCGTTTCTGTGCATGGTGATAATACATGTACATCAACTACGTTTATACAGGAGGAAGTGTGTGTGTGTGATCTGTTGTGGATATGACGCGTGAGCACTGTACATGGTTGTCTTGGCTGCAAGATGGCACCCATGGCGTCGTGCAAAGGACTGGCCCCCACCCCCAAAACACTTATTAACTATCCCATCACAATTCCATTAACTTGGCCTGGGTACCACCAGATGGGCCTGGGTAGGATGGGCCTGGGTACCACCAGGGTAGGGTCAGGACCTCCTCCATATTCATGTCTGATGGGGGGAGGGGCGTCTTCATCACGAGACCTTAGCACTTCCAAAGGCTCCCCACTTGAGTCTTCTGTTAGTCCTCTATTCGTTCTCTGCTACATGTACAAATGCATCATGAATGGACAGTATATGTGTGTATCTGGATAAAATGTTGCTCCTGCCACTAGATAGCACTCCATCATCCTGTAGATAGATATAGACAGTGTGAGATAATACTGCATGTGTCCCTTGACTTTTGATACTTACATGTCAGGGATTTGCCGCCAAGTTTGCAACAGGGGTTGGGTTTCGGAATATATATATATATATATAATATAAATTAGGGGGTGGGCAAAAATAAAAGTCTTCCCTCTGCACTGTTAAATGGCATGCCATACAGTATTATTCTGACATGGCATGTGTAAACCAGGGGGTGGGTTAGTCAAATTAGGGGTGGGAGCGGTAAATCCCTGGCATGTACATGTATATGTATGTGTTTGGCTGTGGGTGTGTATAGTTCTATCCTTGGAGTGGTGGAAGGGACTGCAGTGGCCCTACAGGTATCATTGCTGTGTTGCTGGTTTTTTTCTAATCCAGAGGTATGCATGCAGTAGGATACACACGTACATGTATCATTACTTTGGTAGTGTCCTTACAAGTACATGTGTGTATCTGTTGTTACACCAGGGGACATATGCAGTGCTAACAGCAAGGACTGCAACACATGCCTGTCAACAGCAGTAAGTGTGTGTAGTTTTGTCATCTAGTTTGTGTGTGTGTGCCTGTGTGGTGTGTGTGTGTGTGTGTGCAGTGTGTGTGTGTGTTTACATGTGTGCTGTGTACATGCTTGGTGTCAGTTGATTTTGGACATACCACACATGTATGGCTTCCTACCTAATATGTTGGTGTAATTGCCCTGTACTGTGGTGCACGTGATCCCCTCTTATTAGGGTATCTACCATAAATATTTGCGGGCCCTACGTTTGCATACTAAGCTACTGTACTGCATAAATAATATAGCTAGCTGTATGAGTGGTGTTATGGTTGTGGTGGAAATCACTTCCCACACTTAAACTGTACTGCCTGTACACATGTACATGTACTCCTTTTCTCCCAAACTGGGTAACCCTATTGAGTACATCCTCCCCCTCTTCTGTAGCCACCTCAATTTCCCATTAAGGCTTTACCCACCCATACCCCTCCCTCCCTCCATTAAGGCTTTACCCACCCACACCCTCCCTCCCTCCATTAAGGCTTTACCCACCCACACCCTCCCTCCCTCCATTAAGGCTTTACCCACCCACACCCTCCCTCCCTCCATTAAGGCTTTACCCACCCACACCCTCCCTCCCTCCATTAAGGCTTTACCCACCCACACCCTACCTCCCTCCATTAAGGCTTTACCCACCCACACCCTCCCTCCCTCCATTAAGGCTTTACCCACCCACACCCTCCCTCCCTCCATTAAGGCTTTACCCACCCACACCCTCCCTCCCTCCATTAAGGCTTTACCCACCTATTCCCTCCCTCCCTCTGTACCAGAATGCTACCTGCTACTACTGTGGTACCGACAAAACGTGCAAGGTCTTTGATCAGGGGACAATCTTCTCCGTGAAGACATGCGGTGGACTCAAGTACAACGTTGGCATATGCGAATGTTAGTGTGGGCCCCACTTGGGTAGCATTGGGAGGGGTGTGGTGGGAGGGGTGTGGTGGGCATATGGTGTGTTTAGTATTGCTCACCTACATTTGTACATCATGTACATGTATATTTAATACCATGGACATGGCATGTGTGCTTGGGTAGCTTCTGTTGTAGAAGATACATGGCGTAGAATATAATATATAAATGTAACATGTATTTAATAGTCTGCTCCCTCCCCTCCCTCCCTCCCCTCCCTTCCCTCCCTCCCTCCCTCCCCTCCCTCCCTCCCTCCCTCCCTCCCTCCCTCCCTCCCTCCCCCCCTCCCCCCCTCCCTCCCTCCCTCCCTCCCTCCCTCCCTCCCTCCCCCCTCCCTCCCTCCCTCCCTCCCTCCCTCCCTCCCTCCCTCCCTCCCTCCCTCCCTCCCTCCCTCCCTCCCTCCCTCCCTCCCTCCCTCCCTCCCTCCCTCCCTCCCTCCCTCCCTCCCTCCCTCCCTCCCTCCCTCCCTCCCTCCCTCCCTCCCTCCCTCCCTCCCTCCCTCCCTCCCTCCCTCCCTCCCTCCCTCCCTCCCTCCCTCCCTCCCTCCCTCCCTCCCTCCCTCCCTCCCTCCCTCCCTCCCTCCCTCCCTCCCTCCCTCCCTCCCTCCCTCCCTCCCTCCCTCCCTCCCTCCCTCCCTCCCTCCCTCCCTCCCTCCCTCCCTCCCTCCCTCCCTCCCTCCCTCCCTCCCTCCCTCCCTCCCTCCCTCCCTCCCTCCCTCCCTCCCTCCCTCCCTCCCTCCCTCCCTCCCTCCCTCCCTCCCTCCCTCCCTCCCTCCCTCCCTCCCTCCCTCCCCAGTGAATGTGATGGTCATTGCCATTCTCATTGCCATCTTCATCACTCTCTTCTTCATCTTCTGCTGTTGCTTCTGTTGCTGCATATGGTGTGCCTGTCGCAGGAGAAATAAGAGGTACATGTACATACATGTACATGTATGTGCATTAATAATGTAGGTACATACATGTATGTGCCGCTATATGTACATGTACATGTGTAAATATAGGTACATGTATGTGTACATATAAATGCTATTTGAAAACATGTACATGTACACACAAAACATACTCAGGCCTGCACAACAAACACACATGTACATGTGTCTGTTGTGCCTAGTAACCAGTGGTTAATTGTTATGCATGAAATAACATTTACAGTTTTATGTATTGTAGCCATCCCTCCTTCATAGCCTCACCTAGCCAGCCCTCCTTCATAGCCTCACCTAGCCAGCTCCCCTCCATAGCCTCACCTAGCCAGCCCTCCTTCATAGCCTCACCTAGCCAGCCCTCCTTCATAGCCTCACCTAGCCAGCCCTCCTTCATAGCCTTACCTAGCCAGCCCTCCTTCATAGCCTCACCTAGCCAGCCCTCCTTCATAGCCTCACCTAGCCAGCCCTCCTTCATAGCCTCACCTAGCCAGCCCTCCTCCATAGCCTCACCTAGCCAGCCCCCCTTCATAGCCTCACCTAGCCAGCCCCCCTTCATAGTCTCACCTAGCCAGCCCTCCTTCATAGCCTCACCTAGCCAGCCCTCCTTCATAGCCTCACCTAGCCAGCCCTCCTTCATAGCCTCACCTAGCCAGCCCTCTTCATAGCCTCACCTAGCCAGCCCTCCTTCATAACCTCACCTAGCCAGCCCTCCTTCATAACCTCACCTAGCCAACCTTCTTCATAGCCTCACCTAGCCAGCCCCCCTTCATAGCCTCACCTAGCCAGCCCTCCTTCATAGCCTCACCTAGCCAGCCCTCTTCATAGCCTCACCTAGCCAGCCCTCCTTCATAACCTCACCTAGCCAGCCCTCCTTCATAACCTCACCTAGCCAGCCCTCCTTCATAACCTCACCTAGCCAGCCCTCCTTCATAGCCTCACCTAGCCAGCCCTCTTCATAGCCTCACCTAGCCAGCCCTCCTTCATAGCCTCACCTAGCCAGCCCTCTTCATAGCCTCACCTAGCCAGCCCCCCTTCATAGCCTCACCTAGCCAGCCCTCCTTCATAGCCTCACCTAGCCAGCCCCCTCCATAGCCTCACCTAGCCAGCCCTCCTTCATAGCCTCACCTAGCCAGCCCTCCTTCATAGCCTCACCTAGCCAGCCCTCCTTCATAGCCTTACCTAGCCAGCCCTCCTTCATAGCCTAACCTAGCCAGCCCTCCTTCATAGCCTCACCTAGCTAGCCCTCCTTCATAGCCTCACCTAGCCAGCCCTCCTCCATAGCCTCACCTAGCCAGCCCCCCTTCATAGCCTCACCTAGCCAGCCCCCCTTCATAGTCTCACCTAGCCAGCCCTCCTTCATAGCCTCACCTAGCCAGCCCTCCTTCATAGCCTCACCTAGCCAGCCCTCTTCATAGCCTCACCTAGCCAGCCCTCCTTCATAACCTCACCTAGCCAGCCCTCCTTCATAACCTCACCTAGCCAGCCTTCTTCATAGCCTCACCTAGCCAGCCCCCCTTCATAGCCTCACCTAGCCAGCCCTCCTTCATAGCCTCACCTAGCCAGCCCTCTTCATAGCCTCACCTAGCCAGCCCTCCTTCATAACCTCACCTAGCCAGCCCTCCTTCATAACCTCACCTAGCCAGCCCTCCTTCATAGCCTCACCTAGCCAGCCCTCTTCATAGCCTCACCTAGCCAGCCCTCCTTCATAACCTCACCTAGCCAGCCCTCTTCATAGCCTCACCTAGCCAGCCCCCCTTCATAGCCTCACCTAGCCAGCCCTCCTTCATAGCCTCACCTAGCCAGCCCTCTTCATAGCCTCACTTAGCCAGCCCTCCTTCATAACCTCACCTAGCCAGCCCTCCTCCATAGCCTCACCTAGCCAGCCCTCCTTCATAGCCTCACCTAGCCAGCCTTTTTTATATGCATTCCATTTGGTTGTTACAGGGTCTTGAAGGAGGAGGAGATGAAGTTCCTTGACAGTAAGGCAGAGATCAGAGAACGTTCGTCAGAAAGGTACACATTATTCCACCTGTACTGCTAGTCCTGATGTGTAGCAGTATCAGGAAGGACGGGAATGGTTGTCTCATGGGGTCAGTCCTCACCGTTAAATTCTACTCAAGAGTTAACTCAGTTAAGAAGTGTACCATGGAGCAAAACATTACACATACGAGAAGTGCACTAGTGATGTACAGAAGTGCACTAGGGATGTACAGAAGTGCACTAGTGATGTACAGAAGTGCACTAGTGATGTACGGAAGTGCACTAGTGATGTACAGAAGTGCACTAGTGATGTACAGAAGTGCACTAGTGATGTACAGAAGTGCACTAGTGATGTACAGAAGTGCACTAGTGATGTACAGAAGTGCGCTAGTGATGTACAGAAGTGCACTAGTGATGTACAGAAGTGCACTAGTGATGTACAGAAGTGCGCTAGTGATGTACAGAAGTGCACTAGGGATGCACAGAAGTGCACTAGTGATGTACAGAAGTGCACTAGGGATGCACAGAAGTGCACTAGTGATGTACAGAAGTGCACTAGTGATGTACAGAAGTGCACTAGGGATGCACAGAAGTGCACTAGTGATGTACAGAAGTGCACTAGGGATGCACAGAAGTGCACTAGTGATGTACAGAAGTGCACTAGGGATGCACAGAAGTGCACTAGTGATGTACATGCCTAGAACACCCAATGTTTTTTTTATAGCGGTGCTTTGTTTATTCAGGTGGCCACAACATGACATACATGTATGTGAGTATAAATTGTTATTAGTATACCTGGTAGGTCTTTCAGTGTTACATTTTTAAAATGAAGTGGCTTTAATAAAAATTAATTAGACAGAGCCAAAGTGTGTGTCCTTTTGTTTGTATACTGTTATAAATACGTGTGTTTGCACTCGCCCCCTCTATATGAATGTTGTTGTTATGGTTGACTGTATATATATTTTTACACAGTCCAAACATGGAAATTGGTGCATGTACAAAATGTATGTTAGGTTTTTTTTAAAAAGAACTTGTCATTCAAATCTTTACACAAAATGTAAATGTACATGTGCAAGCTGATGGATGAATGGATTGGATAGGGTGTGGGTACAGCAAGGGATATGAGGAATGCTGTAAGCGTCTCCATCTGGGTCTGGGTGGGGAGCCTCGGCCGCTTGGCAACTTTTGTGCTTTAAGTCTCCAAAGATGTGAAGTGCATCATATGCTCGCAATGGACAGAATAATTAATTATGGCAAGTATTATTATCAGCTGCTGCCTGAGTCTGTGTTTTTGTACGCATACATGTACATGTAATTGATTATATGTAGTCTTAGGGCTACATGTATATGCCCATCTCCTGCTCCTGTTTGGGGCTAACCATGTGCTTCACAGCATGCAATGAGAGTGAGGAGTGCTAAAGGAGCTTCAGTCTAAGAGCAGTGTGATGGCGTTTTGATAGTCCCTAAAATTGGTGAACCTCATTCCATTCATGTTTTGTTCCCCAGAAAAGCTGAGAGGAAAGCCAGAACAGATGAAATACGTCGTAAATATGGTTGGTGATCTTTTTTTATATCAGTCCTGTTATGACTTGATCACTTGACAGGTCTGAACTCTGACAGTACTCCTGCGGCTGGTTACAAGCCTCTGGAGTGAATATACGCACTGCAGTGAATCAAAATACATTTAACTTCCTACAGCAACAACTGATCAGCTTTTAGGCCTTTTAACCCTTTAGATTTGGTTCAGGTCATGTGGACATCACGAGTCCCACACACCCATTTTAATGATGATGTATGTGTGCACTTTTATTAATAATTACATGTATTATATTGAAATCATCTTTTCCAATTAATTGGCCAATGATATGATACTGTCTTCATATAGTGACCATGCAAAGTGGAAGGGGGGGGGGGGGGGGGGGGGGGCATGTTTCACCAGCACACACAAATCAGTGCTCTAAAAATAAAAATAAATAAGATGTAACGTTCATTAATGTGCGTTGTACCATAATCCTGCTATATGATTAAATCCTTTATTTATAGTGTATTAACAAATGGCTAAGTATATCACATGTAGTGTTATTTGTAGTGGCAGATCAGGTAACTAAGTCTTACCGCGATCGCGAATGGTGAGTACTGTACACGTTGTGCAAGCGCGTGAATGCAATGGATCTCAGGGGTTGTTTTGTTCTAGCTCAGGAAACGTATCGTAATCCAACCGCTGCTGCGTATGTGGGTCTGGGTACGAAAAAAACTACAGTGCAATATTAATAATTAAAAAGCAAGAGGCTTTGTCTTCGGATCATCATCGAGTGCACAGCGCGTTATTTACTGAACATCATGCAGAAGCACAGCAATGTTTAGGAGCAAGCTGTACAGAATTGTCCTCGTCCCAATGAAGATCCATGCCAATTTTTTTTTTTTAAAGGCATTATATAACGTTGCAACATAGCATGTTAAACTCTAGTTCAACGCGAAGGTCGGGCTACGCCCAACTAGTTAAACTCTTGATCTTGAATTCCAGAATTCCACGGTAGACCCACCTACTATACATGTATTATACAACACCCGGCCATACTTTAAATTGGAATGCGAACGACCATAAATTTAACTCGAATCAATACATTTTATGATAGTATATTTTAGGGCTTGGGCATGATGCCCCGGGGGGGGGGGGGGGGGGGAGGGGGGAGGAGGCCTTGGCACCAACGGGTAAAAATAATGATTGCATGGTGCCTATATATAAGAATGATTGTCCGCGAGATGGGCTTCACGTATAGTATAAGATCCGTAGGGGTCTTCTTGTGATCTGCCAGCATGTGCATGCATATGGTCAAGACTGAAAGAGCATCAAACTTAATATCGATATGGTATCATATAAATTTATATACTGACATGTGCATGCATAGGGTATATACATTTCAGCAAATAGCAACTGCACAACTTTGTATCACAGCATATATAATCGCGAGTCCCCTACGAGTTATGCATGCTCACTAAGACATACTGAGCGATCAATATAAACGCTACCGAATGCATCGTTTACGGTTACATGAGTTATATTTGTGTATGCAACTGATTCAGCAATGCCTTCACTTCTGCTGGTGTTCTGCTGATCTGCTTTAGCTCTGCGACGCCATTTAATCACCTTAGTCATGATACCTTCATGATAATGTCTAGTACTGTACCACAACAGATAGGCAGCAAGGTAGACCATTGGTAGAAATACCAAAATGGATTCAAGTACTATGCAAATCGCAAGAGGTGGAGTGTCGGGTTCTATCTGGTTGACTGTAAACCACGTTAGAATATTGATGACAGCCAAATTTGCAAACATGGCGATGTCGAGATAGTTAAGGCGTTTATCTTTGTACGGTTTCAAAACCGCTAGTAGAACGATGTAGATTATGAAGAGGATTTGCTGTATAAGTAATTGAATTAGCGTGGGTAGAATATACGCGTAAACCAACAGCTGTCGCAGTGCCAAGTAGAGACCAGCAAAATAGCGTCTGTTGTCTTTGAAGCAGCCCTGAAATGCATCAAGCAATATGGCAATACTTGCGGTTGGGTACACGTTCTTCAAATACTTCACTTTCAATATCAGACGCTCCGCCCACCTTACAGGATAGTGAAGGAGTGCAACGGGCACCATTATCAGAAGACAAGTCATTAATAGTGCCGGTAATTTGTAACGAACCTCATAAATTGAGTCACTGATTAAATAGTCGCCCTGGAAAAAAACTCTCCGTTGTACTGTTTGAAGGGTATGCGGATCAAATATTCGTACTTGGGCAAGCAAGTAGACTGTAATTTGGCATAGACGGTTGTACGAGAGAAGGACAAATGCGGCAAACGCATGCACCAAAGAAGCGCCAACTTGGCACTTTAGATGACATGATTGGTGGAGGTTAGGCCTAGCTTTGAAGCACATCTCACATCGCAGGAGAATGATTATCGCTATAATAATCACCACAGGGAAGAAGGCTTCCATGTACCGTAGAGCTATGGCGTCGAGAGTATCCAAACTTTTGTGCAAACAAAATGATGGTAGAAGATTTCCGAAGAAGTTCAGATTGAACACGTTGTACGGAATTTGATATGATTTTGTGAACGTTCTCGTGCCCCTCCCGTACACTATTTGCAGCGGTGCCATACCTTGTTGACTTATATCGGCGGTGGTCGAGATGACTTGGGCAAACAGTATGAACGAATTAACCGGACCAGTAGTGAGGCGGATATTGAACATTATAATGGAGAGGAAGAGGAGGAGCAGAGGTAAGTAGATCGCCAGGAGGTAGTAGATCCAGTTCACCGCTGAACTATGTGCGTCGCATGGAACGCAGTCACTTGAGTCTGAATTGATGGCTGGTGCGTACCCCGGCTGACACTGACCGCAGATGATTCCCATCCTGTGAGTGTTATTGCATAAGAAATCGCCGAGCGTCTGCAGCTGGACCACATTGCTTGGAATCCAAACGTATCGTTGATCTGAGATATCTGTCTCGTTATATGAGCAGTATCCAAAAGGACATTCACTGACCAACATGCCACCTCCCTCGGTGGTATTACCCGCCCAGTACCCGTTCAAGAGTAACCAATCACATGTCTGTGAATCGCACGTCAACACACCCCCGTTGGCGTAGTAGGGGCAGTCACCACAGCTTTGTGGGGTGATACAACCTCCTGGTGCAGCAGTGGAGCAGAGTACTAGTGTTATTAATATGGTCGTCAGTGAGAAAGTATCCATAGTACCGGCCTGTATGTGTGGGAAGTCAAATTAATATTAATATTGCAATTGTTATACCATACTTGCAAATGGCATGCGAACTAGTCAGCGCCAAACATGTTCGCAATAACCTTGTCACCACAGAGACTTTTACTTGATAGATTATTAAAATTTGTCTGTCATAACTTGACGCAGTCCGTTCTTGGTTGTTACACTGATGTATGAATATTACGTACGCTGTATTTCATTAACAGATCGGTCAATTTAATGAGCTGTGCATTAGTTTCAAAAATAATAGCAAACGTTTATACGCATCCGGCTATGTGCACGTAAACGGGGTGTCACATAAAAGTGGCAAAAATGCTATAATAGATAGTAGCGTTATAAAGATTTATAACATTGATAATATAATAATATATTATATATATAATTATAATTATATATATTATAATTATAATTATTATTATATATGGGACAGTTTCCACGAAAATGGCCCTTCGTTTATAAGTATAAAATAATATAAAATTGCTATGTATTTGAATCGTAATAACTTCCGAACAGTTAAGGCTATCAACTTTCTATTGTCAACACTTCATACCACACCATTTCTCTACGGTAAAATACATTTTGGGGTCTTGCACTTGCTCCGTGCCAGAATTGCAACGTCCGATACCCCACCGGGTTCAAACCCAACATAACTTTCTGTAGGAGTTATGAAATCGCTTCAAATTCGGTTTGTAGGTGGAGAGGTCCTATACCTATCGATTTGTTCTGTTCGTTAATTTTTATGCCATCCATTACGGAGATACAGTTGAACAAACTACGTACCCATTTTCGCGCTCGATTCGCGCCAATGATTTGGGCAAATTACGTTCCGCTCAATGTATGGGGAGGCGGGGATTATAACATTGGCGCGAATCAAGCGGGAAAACGTGCACGTAGTTTGTTCAACTGTATCTCAGTAACGGATGGCATAAAAATTAACGAACAGAACAAATCGATAGGTATAGGACCTCTACACCTACAAACCAAATTTGAAGCGATTTCATAACTCCTACAGAAAGTTATGTTGAGTTTGAACCCGGTGGGGTATCTGACGTTGCAATTTTGGCACGGAGCAAGTGCAAGACCCCAAAATGTATTCTACCGTAGAGAAACGGTGTGGTATGAAGTATTGAAAATAGGAAGTTGATAGCCTTAATCATTCGGAAGTTATTACGATTCAAATGCAAAGCAATTTTATATGATTTTATACTTATAAACGAAGGGCCATTTTCGTGGAAACTGTCCCATATATATATAGCCCAACAAAGTCACCCTTCTGGCTTTTAAATTTTATCACCATACTTTTATCGTGCCATTAATTTGGGTAAATCGCATCCCGCTCAGTGCATGGGGAGGCGGTGCATGATTATATCATT
>OX442418.1:10318999-10396812 GCA_949361645.1 Spongilla lacustris | reverse complement strand
TGCACCCCCAATAGGGTGGCCTCATTAGATGATGACTGCACATCGAAGATGGCATAATACACACATGTGTACTTCAGATCAGGCGGTGGGGTTCTGTATGTGAGTGTGTTCTTACTGATAAATACATGTACATTAACATTTAAAACTCCATTCTACATGTAGTTGCCATGAAGATGCCACCTCTCCAAAAATTTTGGATGGGATATCCTCTCCATGGCTGGCTGGGCATATTCAAAGGTAGCACATGTGAGTTCTGGCTACGACAAGGGGGCATGGGCATGGTGGAGTGGAAAAGGTTATGGGTGGGCACAACTAACCCAGACAGGGTGTATGAAGAATGCTGTTAGCTGCAATTCCTTGTCAGGGCTTGATCTGCGGCATAGCCCCTTTTCAGGTCAGAACTTTTGGTATCTATTGTGATCCTCTTTGTGGAACGTGTGAGGGGGGAGGTAGGGATATATGGATTGAACTCAGAAACTGACTCACACATGTATGGACACTAATTTATTTGGAGGTGTTTTTATGTTATTTCAGTCGTAGGGCGTATCAGAATGTTTTATGCAGACTGTGGGGATACTGAGCAGCTTGAAGAATGGCTCTTGAAGAGATGAAGGGACCTCTAGTGGCAGACTTGACAACGAATTAGAATTATATGTACACTATTTATTGCCCATTGGTGTATTTCTGTTCCAAACTGAGATTTGATAAATCCTATGTCAATTGCACACACACACACACACACACACACACACACACACACCTAATCATATTCATGCTTTTGGTAACCTTGAGGTCAGACCTTACTGACAATGCAAGCAGCTGTCTAGTTATATAAACAAGCCATAAATGGAAAATATCTGAATGCATATAAGCACATTCATCAGGAATGGTTTCTATTCTGTCTGATCTGGAATGAGACTTTAACTCAAAACCTTTGACTTTTTTATGACACAGTTGCAAAATGGAAGCTCGGAGAATAAAATGCATAGAAGCAAATGTGTATCTTCTTACCACTTTATAATATTATGAACAAAAACTGTGTGTGCCCCTACACCCCCCTCCCCCACCCCTCTTTCTACTCTGACCCTCAATCTTTATAGCTGACCATGTATGTGTGTATACACAGAACTAGTGTTTGTCATGAAAGTAAAACATAGTATACATTTAACACTATATACTGGTATACAATGTCTTGTTTATGTATGTATTTTGACAGGGACAGTTGAAATGCAAGAGAGAGATAATCTATTCAATGCCATAAGCCAGGCTGAAAAGGCTTTTACATTGTAAACTGAGTTGATTATACCGGGTGTGTACCACTTGTTGCATTTGAAAGCATCCCGACAATCAATTTATATTTTTCTATGCCAGTGTTCTAAAAGAGAATTATGATATCATACATTTATTATTATTTTCAAAGTCGAAAGTATATGTGAGTCAAAGTAATATGTATGATCCCATGCATATGATACATGTATAACAATTATTAATCGATTTATGTAGATTTAGTCTATGTTGCACTTGCAGTACTAGCTACAAGACATTATCCGGTATTTTAGAACATTAATAATTATAAAGTCCTATTCATCTACTAAAATGATACTATTAGCCACAATACAAATACAGTCTGATGTATAAATCTTGAACAGATACAGCATAATAATATTATTAGCAATATTACAAATACAGTCAAGTTACAGCAGGACTGATATATAAATCTTGAAAAGATCCATCACATACATGTAAACGTACACAAAATGCTAACTATACATATATACCCTGCATCAGAACTTGTATGTTATACATGTACAGTAAGCGCAATGTACACAGAAATATATTTATAGACATCACCCACCATTGCAATGAAATAACAAATATATTGCACAGACTAGTATAGCAGAGCTAGTACGTCCAAAAGCTGCACGTAAATCAGTACCCAAGATATATATAGCAAGTAACGTTACATGCTGTTGGAACACATTCATATATGTGTACATCAGTACATGTAAGGGTGCATGAAGTATAAAAACCGAACATAGCATTTAACAACCGTATAAGAACTTAGTATAATCAATGCATATGTTAGCCTGGGTAAAATTCCTTGAGTAAAAGTCAATCACTTTCCCTTGCATATTAGCTGCATTGCACTGCTGTAATCATTTAAAATAATGGTGGGCGTGGCACAATACCAAAGGTACGTACGTGAGAGTGGATATCACATAGCCCCAGCTGCCGCTCACCCCCCCCCCCCCCCCCCCCCCCCCACATGTCTGAGTATATGTGGCAGTGAGTTCAGATAACATAGTGTCAATCATGTTCGTCTTGTTAGTATTACATGTACATGTAACGAGGAACGTAGCATAGGTGACGTCATTGATTGTTGCGGGAATTTTTTAAATCGTATTGTGGGTCGCGTCACGTGGCCCTGGGCGGTTTGGAATTGGGCGCGCAATTTGGCAAGAAGGTAAGTGAAAGTGTATCTTCACATCCTCTACGTAGGCAAGGCCGCAAGGGGGTTGCCATCTTGAAATTTTCTACATAATTGGCAAGGCCAAAAGGGCCGGCTAGCCTACCGATTGGGGAACGCAACACAAGGTAAGTGATCAATATCGTATAGGCATGTGATGACCATGCGTGTTTCTCCACGTTTTGCCTCAAAACTAACGTTAAGAAACCAAAGAAAATATACGGAGCGCGAATGAATGCTACGGTGGAATACTCAGCAGCGATGCGTGTCGTGGCATAGCTATGGTCGTGGTAAGTGGTTACTGGTACATGGGTGTCTGTGCGCGTGTGCTTATATCACGTGTAAGGCAGGTTAAAGACAAATCTTTTTGTGTCAGATCTGAAGAAGAAAGGTACGTGCATGTGTTTTACATGACCGCTAGCGTTTTACCAAAATGACCGCTACTGATCTGGAAGACTCGCCATTGCAGAAACTGCATCCTGAGGTAAAAAAAATCGTATCATCTTAATTTTAATGTCATTTTGTTTCCCTCAGAATATTGAACTGAAGCATTTTGCTCTTCTAGCGGACTGCTTCCTATATTGAACGTTGTAGTTACATGTATGAAGTGCTATTGCTGATTTTTTTATCACAATTATACAAAACGATCAATAAATTTTTTTAATAGTATGCAGGCTTTGGGCGCGTAGGTTTAACCCTTCCTTACGGTTTATGAAAACACTATATTTCCATACGTATATATCATATTTCCTTCGCAGAAAACGTACGTAATTCCGGCTGTTCAGTGAAAGGAAATATCGTAAATCCGATAATTTCTAATTCCAGGAAATGTATCTAATTAAGGTATTTACTTGTGGTTTACTTGAACGTATACATAACTGAAATGTGGTCATTTCGTCCCGTGAGGGTGAGGGAGGGGGAACCCCTCCCTCCTAATGTAAAGAGCGTCGAATAAGCGTCACTGACTCAGCATCCCCACGCACTGGCGCATATAAGGCTTACCCTCAGCGTATCGTGTTGAGAGATGTGTATCCTTTGTTGCCGTACGTATTACGCCGCCTTAAAAATACTATGTTACATGTGTACGTCAATAATTGAAGTGGGGGGGGGGGGGGGGGGGGGAGGGGGGGGGGGGGGGGGGAAACTGCACAAGTGCCGCAAGGAGAACTATATAGGTAGGCCTATCAATAAAATAAAAAGAGCATCTTACCGTTAACAATGCAACTTTCATCAACCTTACCACCATGTAACAGTGTTCTTTAAGTAGGGAAGGGTTCCCCCTCCCGGCCTTACCCTCCCCTTTTTATTCCATTTCATGGAGTGTTGGTTACATCCGTTATTTAGTAAAAAGAAAGTGAGGAGGGTGAGGGATCCCTTCCTCTTACATAAAGAGTCAAATTAAGTCCCACAACTACCACAAGCAATAAATAATTATTCCTTCCAACCCCAACCCCAAAACGGATTCTACGCAGTACTTCAGTGAGTGGATCAGACTAATACAATACCCAGAAACACGTGTCACTCGATTCCGACAAATCGGGGTGGTGATACGCTGCCAAACAACAAAAGAAGCAATAGTTTTTCCTTTAAACAACACCTAAAACTGAACTAGTCCATATAAAGATTGCTATTTCCCACACGCTTATCTACAGCTACGTGTGCATGTATTGTTCACTGATACGCAGCAGCTGCCATTAGTAATTTGAAACCAAGCAACGTACGCGCGTGCGCTCCGTTAATTGCATAAAATAAAAAAGCCTTGCCTTAATAAAATATACCCGGCTGAGAGGCCTATATGCTCATATTACACATAAGAGGAATCTAAGCGTCCTATACATTGCAACGAATACACTAAGCCATGATCACTCCTGGCAGAGATAAAAAAATAAGGGGAACAAGTAAATCAAAAATTTCTCTATCGAGAAAGTGCATGATTGGTGGGATGTAGGATTGGTGGTGCAAAAAGCAAGGAAACAAGTTACAGTGTGTTAAAGTGTGGTTTGGTAGGATCCTACAACTATAACAGTCCTACATTTGCAAATAGGCTTCTTCATTTGCAAATTCAGGACTGTAAGTTGTAGGATCCTACCAAACCACACTTTAACACACTGTAACTTGTTTCCTTGCTTTTTGCACCACCAATCCTACATCCCACCAATCACTTTCTCGATAGAGAAGTTTTTGATTTACTTGTAATAAAAGGCTACTTGGTTATGCTCTGTACATATGATAAGTTAATCGTATAGACTGAAGCGTAATAGTGATTTCAAATAAAATGATAGGTGCTTTCAAGCAGGCCAATACAAAACGCCTAGGCCATTAAAGCACCCTTTGGGCACCATCCAAATCTGTAGTATCATTAACTTGGACCTATACTAAATAAAAATCACTATATCCTGTGATTGTGCATCAAAAGACTAATTAAAGCCTAAATTTTATACTTCAAATTGAATGTGTCTGATATTGATGGATCGTGAAGTAGGGCTATTGCAATGCATTTTACAGCCAATTGCCCCAGCTTGGTTCCGCTTCTTTCCGCTTCATGAATTATTCATTACAATGAATTAATTATCTTACATGCATGACGTTATAACAATTACAAATGAAAATTAGTGAGCGTGAGGTAATATAGTGATCAATGGGGCGCCCACGGCCCGCAACAAACTGCAGTCGGCGTGGCGGATCCAGAGCACGTCAAGTACATGCCGGTATCATGATACTTTGCGACGTATAGGTCCGGCTTGAGCCATGCAGACCTACTTCGTTATTGAACTGCACAATTATAACTATATAAACTATATAAACTACACCTATAGTAATTCAAGTACTTTCTTTCGAGTTAACTTTCCTGATTTATCGTAGATCAGGACTGAAAGTTAACTCGAAAGAAAGTACTTGAATTACTATATAGGTGTAGTTTATACAGTAAGAAACCGCAATATGTGGCGTATTTGTGTTAGTAGTTATTTAAATATATTTTAAATAACATATTAATATACCGGTCCCTGCGAACTGCGCACTGCGACAGATGCGATGACGCTCATCCCTCAATATTATATACTAGGTGATCACGCGTACATGGCCCTATGGTTGAAAAGGATACAATTGCCTGAGGACTAGCTAGCTGACACTTTTTCCAATAGCCCGTCTTTCCTCTCTCTTCCTCTCATACACCCAAACGAATCAATGCCAGGGGAAGCCAAGAATACGAGCCATTACGCCATGCAGTGGAATGCGGCCGATCAAACATATATATATAATATATATATATGTAATTATGATTATAATTATATTATACTGTTATTTTGATTGTGCATGCATGGATGGAACAAAGGCAAGTGCGTTTATTCGTACATGTACGTAATAAGCCGTTTCTTCAGTACACCAGTGAACACGCCGCTGAATATGGTGTATAATTGGAGTGCATGCAAGTTCTAGCTTATACTTCCCAATGGGGGATGATACTTCCTGCTTTGACAGAGATGAATGTGTATGTAATGAATTCTAGTCAAGATACTAAAAATAGATTTTATTTTAAGACCTTCACACTCTATATGCACTTAACAGCAAATTTGTATCCTGCTAGAAACAATCTGATCTGTCGAATTGTGAAAAATGCAGTCCATCAAATGTGTCGTCCTCGGCGATGGGTAAGAGATGTGGCTATACATGCACTGAATACTTGCGTATCATCACGTTTCCCCTTGCAGTACAGTGGGGAAGACATGTCTTCTAATAAGCTACACCACCAACGCCGTTCCGGGAGACTACGTTCCCACTGTGTGAGTTGCAGTATCTTAGTTAGCGATACCGGGATCAATCAATGATATAATCACATCAGTAATTAAGCATAATTTATACTAAGGACGAATGGGGATTTTCGCACAAATTAGTTTCCGCGAAAACTTCCTATGTTTTATATCATCATCGTGTTATAAAAATGCTTCTTGTTTGAATCGCTATATCTCCCCGGCGAACGGTTAAGCTATAGACTTCCTCTATGGTACATTACAGTTTGGAATCTTAAACGTGCTCTTTGCCGATATTGCAACGTTCGATACCCCACCTGGTTCAAATCCGCCACAACTTTAGGTAGGAGTAATCAAATTTGTTTTGCAGGTAGAGAGGTCCTATGCCTATCGATTTGTTTTGTTCGTTAATTTTTATACTGTCCACTACGGAGATACAAACTACGTGCACGTTTTCCCGCTTGATTCTCGCCAATGTTATAATCCCCGCCTCCCCATACATTGAGTGGGACGTATCATTGGCGCGAATCGAGCGCGAAAATGTGCAAGTAGTTTGTTCAACTGTATCTTTGTAACGGATGACATTAAAAATTAACGAACAGAGCAAATCGATAGCTGCAGGACCTATCTACCAACAAACCGCCGAATTCGAAGCGATTTAACCTTTAATCTCCAAACGTCCTAGATCTAGGACGATCGTCCTATAAATCTAGGACGACTAACTAAGCTGTTGAAAATAAGGAACGCCTATTTTAAAAATTCTGAAACAGCTCTGCCTTATCTAGATATGGCCATGCTACTTAGAAATGGTTTTTTTCATTATGGTTTAATTATCATGAGATAAAAGCATCCAAACGCGTACGTTGCGCATCCATCAATTTGTGGGTATTACCGGAAAGAACTTCGCCGTCGATGAGGCTGTTGTAGGGAATATTAAATTGTTCTAGAAGTATTGTGCATGTCGTAGGAGCATGTCATAAGTGTCGGATTAAATTTTAGTATTCAAACGACACAACCACTGAGGAAAAAGTCGAGGGCGTACGTGTTCATAAAGACGGCTTATTGTTTGAGATCTAGAGATTAGGCGGTACAATAAGAAGAAGAGTTGTGATCTTAGTGAGAATACTGAATAAGATTTTCAGAGGCTTCCACTAGTCACAAGGAAAGCTACAGCGCCCTCAGCAGTAATGAGGAGCCGACAAGAGTTCATGCAGTTGTATAAACGGTACCGGTCTTGCGATATGGAATTACTTTCGCATGATCTTGTTACGCTTACTACAGCCGAACTACTTAGGGGGAAGGGCATGACTGAAGCTGTATGAGGAAGTGGCATAGTGCACGCTGTACTGCTGCCATGCATGCACAGAATAACATTATTGTATAGCGAGTCCGTAGCATTGAATGTCTCTATACAAAGGGGCTGTTTGCATGAGTATTGGCTGTATACAACCAAAAAGTGGTCTATCACTTGTTTATTAGTCTGACTGCATCAATTATGGCATGATGCCATCTTTTTCAAGATATTACGTACAATTCCTTTGCATTTTTGCTCCACTAGCTCAAATTTACAGAGCATCAGAAGGTTGTGTAATGTCTAAATCCCCTGCAATTTGATGAATTCATCCTTCAAAACATGTTCCTTGGCATCCATACATCCATTGATTTGCCCCAATGTTGCTGCCATGCCCATCATTGCATGATACACCAGGTTTAATTATGCTGCTGGGTATCTAAGGAGAATTGGCCAGGGAATGTGTGGTCGATTCCCCCGGAGCAGGATCAATAGGAATTTCCTTCAGATGAAAAGTACATGAACTTTTTTTGGGTGCACAACTGCCATTTGAAATGCTTCTATGTGTTGGTTGCAGTAATGTTGCTACAAACACAATAGTAGCACACTTTTCCATAATTGCATTGCCTATCTGATTAGTATTAAAAATACACCTTAGATGCTAGCCACTAATAACCATTATTTTATTACATCTGATTAATAGCTAATTGTATTCATTATATTCCAACAATATTTGATATCATTAAACTAACATGTAAACACAAAATGCATGCAAATCATTTATGGCGCTGGTATTGGCAGATATCTACTTTCGCATTATCAGTGGTGAGAAAGGGTTAAATCCTAATTTGTTTTGAAAATATATATGTTACATTAGATTATTGCTTTTATATAATGTTTATTAAAGTCCATGTTGATCTCTTTATAATAATTAATTCTGAATGCTAACTTTGCTCTTCATGTAAATGCAATCATTTATAGATGTCACTCAAACCAAATTCGTTTATCACATCATAATGTTTGAAGCATAATGTATGCATAAATCAAATTACAGTTATAGGGCAGTGTTTACTAATGTTAAAATGTGTTCCCTGAAATAAGAGCACATATGGGTCTGAAGTTACAAGCAAAAAAAGAAACTGATAAACTTTCATCACTTTTTTCACCAATTTTTGCAATAAACTCATTCTGATGCAGTAATTTAGAAAATAAACGAATTGCTATAATGCTTTCTTCTTAACTAATATTTATCCAAATAAGATTGGAAACCATAATATAAAATATTAAGTTAGAAAATACAAAATTTCTTGAAATTAATTTCAAAGCTGTAATATGGTGGTCCTATATCTAGGATTGTAGCGGTCCTAGATCTAGGATTGCTGCCTGGAGATTAAAGGTTAAACATTCCTATTTACTTGTTGAGTGTCATGAAATTCAGCATATACTCTCTAAAAAGAGAACTACAACCCAGAATAGATCAGTCTCCATGGGAGAGAAGGCTCGCATTTTTTAAAAAACTAATGATGGGAAGGGAAGGTCAAATCAGCACTGAGAATGATTGCTAATGATGAATGTGGCGGTGTTCTTACTAGTATTACAAAGCCTAAAGGGCAAACATCCTACCAGGAAACAGGCCACTCACACTGCTTTGGTAGCTCCAACCTCTCCTCCTGAATTAGTTCCACATATCGTATTGTTTGACACGCTAAATGCAGAGCTGATTCACAAGGTCTCACTAAAAACAGAAGGTGCTGCTGGTCCTTCTGGTTTGGATGCAACTGCTTGGAGACACCTTTGCTGTTCATTTCAATATCCTCCTTCGATCTCTGTGCTGCATTAGCCTCTGTTGCCAAAAGAATCTGTACTACCTTTATTGACCCAAAATGTCTCTCAGCCTTTGTTGCCTGTCGGTTGGTTCCTCTGGATAAATGTCCAGGTGTGAAGCCAATTGGTATTGGGGAAACAGTATGGTGTATCATTGGGAAGGCCATCCTGGCAACTATTGGGCAGAATATCATTGATGCTGCAGGCGCTCTTCAGTTATGGTGGGTCAACATGCTGGTTGTGAAGCAGCAGTACATGCCATGGGCTTTCTGTATGACTCCCAGACAACAGAGGCAATTCTACTGGTTAATGCAAACAATGCCTTTAATTCCCTCTATCGAGAGGTTGCTCTTAGAAACATCCAGCACCTTTGTCCTTCACTTTCAGTTGTTCTAATTAATACCTATCGTGAGGACATTGATGGTGCAACACTGCTTTCAACTGAAGGAACCACTCAAGGTGACGCATTAGCAATGGCAATGTATGGAATTGGCATATTACCACTCATTAAAAAGTTACAAACTTGTGATGTCACCCAAGCTTGGTATGCAGATGATGCAGCAGCTGCTGGGTCAACAGCTAATATTCGATGCTGGTGAGACATCATAACCAAAGCTGGACTAATATTTGGATACTACCCTAATGCCTCGACGATTCACCTCATTGTAAAACAAGAGTATGTGCAATCAGCAAAAGATTTTTTTTTTAAGGTACTGGAATCACAGTAATTGCTGATGGTGATAGATACCTTGGTGCTGCCATAGGGACCAGAGCCTACATTGAACAGTATGTTAAAAACAAAATCTCTTAATTTATTGGCGAGGTAAAAAATTTATCGGCTTTTGCACTTAACCAACTTCATGCAGCATACTCTGCATTCCGTCATGGTCTCACTGGGAAATGGACTTACCTTGCTGGAACCATACCTCACAGTAGTGAGCTCTTTTTACCTCTTGAGGATGCCATACGAACTATTTTTCTACCTCCCTCACTGGTCCAAGCCCATTCAATGACACTGATCGAAACATATTGGCACTTCCAACTCGGCTGGGGGGCCTTGGTATAATCAATCCATCCCTAATGTCTTCACATCACTACACCACTTCCGTATATGTGACATCTGCTATTGCCAACCTTGTCATCACTCATGCAACTTCGATGCCTCCTGATCTTGAGATCCAGCAATTTAAGAACCTGGCACGTAACCAACGTAAAGCAATGGAAACAGCATCTGTCACCGAGTTACTGGCTATACTCCCAGCCAAACAGAAACAATCTGTATAGATTGCAAGTGAGAAAGGAGCATCCAGCTGGCTGAATGCTCTCCCTATTGCAAGGCATGGTTTTGCTCTACACAAGAGTGCTTTTTGAGATGCTATCTGTTTACACTATGGCTGGTAACCTCCTTTATTACCATCACATGCCATGAATTGCTTTCTTTCAATTCGACACAATGAAGTGCGAGACACTTGACCTCTGCATTCCTCAGTGAAGTATGTCATAACGTACATACAGAACTTACCCCACAGCCATTGCAGGGTGAGCACCTTAAATATAAGTCTGCAAATGGAGAGGTAGACGCTCGACTTGATGTTGCTGCACAGAAAAGACCACCAAACTGCCTACTTTGATGTCAGAGTGTTCAACCCATTTGCTCAATCCTATACCAATTCCTCCTTGTCAAAGTGCTATAGAAACATGAACTGGATAAGAAGAGGGATTATGAAGAAAGAGTAAGAGAGATTGAGCATGGATCTTTTTCACCCTTGGTTTTCACTACAGCTGAAGGTATGGGTCCAATAGCAACCAGCATCATTCATTGCTGACAAGAGACAAGAACCCTATTCTACCGCTCTTTTTGGTTGTGGTGCAAGCTGAGTTTTTCTCTACTCCGCTCAGCAATCATGTGCCTTCAAGGAACCAGGTCATTTCACTCCCACTCACAACACCATTCTATAGCCTTGGCTTGTGCAGAGGCTAAGGTTCCCCACTGAACATTTTTTACCTTGGCATCATCTTTATATTTTATATATTTAATTTTGTTTTTTGGGTTTGTGTTATTTTCTCTTACATGTGTTCCCTGTTTATTATTATCCTTCAAAAAAAAAAATTCAAACGTTATAACACTATCATTTTATGTTATAAAACATATATAGGATATTTTCATGGAAACTGTATTTAAAAAGCAAATTTTGTCAGATATTTGCAGATTCCTGATTGCTGTTCTATCATTAAACTTTTCACGCACAACAGATTTGATAACGACTCAGCTAATGTGATGGTGGATGGAAAGCCCATCAGTCTGGGTCTGTGGGACACCCCAGGTATTGCATTCTAAAACACCTATTTTTTGGATGCAAGCCACATAAATAACCGTGTATCCCACCTGTACAGGTCAAGGTGACTATGACAGACTAAGGCCTCTCTCCTATCCCTCAACAGTAAGTGATTGATACCATTTTTTAAACTCCCATTTATATAACCCTCTCACACCACCCCGCCACACATACACACAGGATGTTTTCCTGATATGTTTTTCATTGGTCAGCCCTGCTTCATTTGAGAACGTGAAAAATAAAGTGTGTAATGCAAAGGCCTAGTGCATGTTTGTAGCATGTAAAAATGCATTTCATCTCTGTTCACACAGTGGTACCCTGAAGTGAACCACCATTGTCCAAACACCCCCATTGTTCTCGTGGGAACAAAGATGGATCTCAGAGAAGACCAAGAGACTATTGAGAAGCTCAAGACAAAGCGACTGTCTCCCATCACCTATCCTCAGGGCCTTCAACTGCAGAAGGAGCTTGGCGCAGCTAATTACATGGAGTGCTCAGCCGTCACACAGAAGAATATAAAACTCGTGTTTGATGAAGCAATAAGGTCTGTGCTGCAGCCCCGCAAGCCTGAGAAGAAGAAAAGCTCTTGTTCGCTACTGTAAACAGCATAGAATCTTTATTTGTGTTCTGTGCATGTGCCAGTGCGCAATCATGCACTGATTCCTCTTTAATGTGAACAATTTATGCACATTATATTTGTTTTCTGTGTATGTGTTCAATTGTGTAATCTCCATATTTCATTTCTTCATATTAACATCGAAAGTTCATTTTCATATGATTTGACCCCGATTATGAACGTCATTAAAAATGGTTATTGAATGAGCTGACGCAACCCTGACACAGGAATTATAACCGTTTCAAAGAACTTTATCGATAGGTTCAGAATTTCAAACTGTATTCTTACTCTAGCGAGATATCAGTTGTACATCATATATATTTCTCATGATTGCATTGGAACTACATGTAATACTTGGAGTGATTTCAGTACTGCATGACATGCAAGTTTCAGAGCAAAAAAAAAAGGTACAGCTAGTACTATACATGTATACTTGCAATATACGGGTGGGCGCGCGCATCATAGATTAAAGGTCGACCTTATACTGAGCTATGATCTACGTAGGCTTCTCAGCCTTATATTACCTATACATGTACATGTAGATCGATTAACATCCAGTCTGCATGTGCCGCATTTTCAATCTTTGTCTGCATGTGTGTGGCTAGAGCGTCGATCAGTACACGTAAAGCGCTTTTTAACCATATCCAGAAATGGGAATTGACAATTGTTGCACATTTATTAACCATTATTAATCAGTTATTGTCAATATTTATTGGATAAATGAATCTATCTAAAAATTACACTTTGTCAACATGCGAATCCATCTAAAACTGCTGACATGCACCTGCTGCATTCTTACACTGCTACATGTACAGTAATTCCACATCAGTTTCACAAACTGACAAACCTACATTATTTCACCAACCGCATGTATCATACATGTATGTATTAGCTTAGAGTGAATGAGTTGGCATTATATGGGAAAGTGTCGTTGGCCTGTATATTTAATTGTAATAGACATGTTAGATCCAACACAGTTATGAAGAGAACAAATTGTTGTGCTTGCCATGGTTATTCCTAATTCTAATATAGTGGTGTCACCTAAGTCCATTGTTGCTACTGACATCATTATTAATGCACTACACATCAGCATAGCAACTCACTGGATAGTGTGCAGTCATTGGAACTAGCAGTTCATGACATAAAATGTTAATGACAAATTCCCATAAGATATATATATTTTTTATTGACTTAATTATTATACATACAAACCAGATACCACAATCAATACAAAAGTATTTTTCTGTGCATTTGATTATTTCAGCACTCAAAGGCTCTTTAGAAATCACAGTCTCCAGACTAAGCAATAGCGATGATGATCTTTTCCATTAACCTTCATGTTCTTTACACTACTGAAAATAAAACATATCCACACCTGAATACTATCCCTACCAGGAGAGCCTTCATTTATCCTGTCTGCAAGAGGTGTATTGAGCTGGATAAAGCATGCCTTGGGCTAGAAACCAGGTTTATGTTGCTAGTTTTTTTTAACAAAAAGACAAGGTCACAATTTTAACAACACACGGCTGACACACACGTTACATTTACAATTTATTTACACCAAAGATCTAGCATAAAGCAAAGCAGTACACCCAGGCATGACATAACTAGCCCTCTCTCACACACATCATAAGAGGGTCATAGATCACATTATAATCTTGCTGCTGTGCCTGGTAAAACACCATGACACCACGATGATCACGTGAGCAACGGGTGAGATGCATGTGACCTAACAATCATCACATCCTCAAAAACAACAAGGCTAACTGTGTTTATGCCTACTGTCAATATCAGCCGATTAAGTGACAAGTACTTTAATAAAATGATCACATCTAAAAATGTGTGTATCCTAAAAACGTGTATATGGCACGTGCATGTGTGCAAATTGTACATGTTCATTTGCATGCTTTGATATGGGTAGTAAAGCATATTTTTCATTGGAATACTCGGACAGAAAAGTCAGATGAAGCCACAAGTAGTTACACGATGAAACACATGTTCTAAGATGTTTATGTATATGATGTGCACTTTTGTACATGCTTCATAAATTGATGTAAATTATAGGGTCTGGTGTGGTGGTGACCAACACTTCATCCTCCAGGCTGGAGGAGGAACAGTGGCGAGGTGGCCGGGGGGGGCAGTTGCCCCCCCAGCTGGCCTTAAAAAGGGGGCGCCAAAATGACGATAGGGGCGCACCAGCCGCCAAGGAAATTACACGAAATGTGCTTAATTAAGATGATTATCTATGTAGTACACATGTAGAGTCATAATGCTGGGAACGAGTTTATCAATAGCGAACGTCGGCGATCTGAGTAAAGAAGGCGGGATTTCACCCCACGTGATATATATTTATAGCATTTGTTACGTAATAGTACGGTTACGTAGGTAAACAATCCAATTCCAAGTACATTGCTCTATACATGTAGTTGTAAATAGTTCCGGCCAAAACTTCGGCTTGACTGATGTCATGAGATCTACGTGTTAATTGCTACCAGTTTTTGTTATTGTTATCGTGCTGCTCGAACAGAGGGCACTATTGATTGCCTTAGTTCTGTGGAAAACGCACCACAAAAATTTTCGCGCGCTTCGCGCGCGCCCCTCCCTGTCGTCGACGCGTCAATTATCCATGTGGAACCCACCCCCTCCTCGCCAAAATCCTGTATCCGCCCCTGTAACGATATAAGAAATTCTGACAGAAAGGCAGCATGTGTGTTTGTGTGTGTGTGCGTGGGGGAGGGGGGGGGGGGGGGCGGCAGTCTGTGTATTTGCCCCCCCAGTGACAGACAAGCCACCTCGCCACTGAGGAGGAACACTGCTCCTGAATGGCAGCCCCATTGTACACCTGGTGGTCCTGGTGGGAGGTGTGCTGGGAGCCCAAGCTGGCCACCCCACTGGAGGAGGAAGGGAAGTGCTTCTGCTGCTATGAGGAGGAGCTGGCCCCGTAGCAGTCTGAAGACACCTCCAGACGCCATGAAGGGCTTTGTCTTCCAGTAGACTACGCGCACTTGCCCCAGTGACCTTCCATTGATCACATCGTATAGTGACTGAACCAGTCCACACTATATATGCCGATTACCGGTAAACAAAATGTAATGTTTATATGCAACTACGTTCACGTGAGATCGAGACTGAAACTTGTTCAAGATTATACATGTACTAGTAAATATGGAGGCAGTGGAGTCAAAGACCAGGTAAATACCGTAGAGTACCGCATATAATCGCCCCCTTCGCTTGCAGCAAAAGTATATATTCCAACCCTTTAACGTAGGCGTACTAGTGACAACGGTGCGTGCGTATCTCAGTAACCGTGCACGAGCATATACCTGAATGCATTGTGCATACCGTTTTACTAAATAACGTTTAAAATTCTTTTGCACCGATTTTTGATGAAGTACTGAGTGCGTGAAATGAAGTTAGAGAAACAAACAAATGAACGAATGAATGAACCAGAGCAACATAGTGCGTAGGACTATGTGTGCAATAGGTATCTGTGTACATCCATGTGATGTGAGTACATGTAAATGTGCATAGGTATATGTGCATCCATGCGGTGTGTGTATGTGTGCATCCATGCTGTGTGCATGGATATCTGTATACATCCATATGGTGTGTGTACATGTGCATAGGTATCTGTGTACATCCATGTAGTGTGTGTACATGTATGTGTGCATAGGTATATTTGTACATCCATGTGATGTGTGTGTATGTGCAAAGGTATCTGTGTGCATCCATGTGGAGTGTGTATGTGTGCATAGGTATATGATGGAGTGTGTATGTATGCATAGGTATATGATGGTGTGTGTATGTGTGCATAGGTATATGATGGTGTGTGTATGTGTGCATAGGTATATGATGGTGTGTGTATGTGTACATAGGTACATACAGCATCTATTGTACTGGGCATGGAGAAGGTACATGTACTGAACGTCAGGATGTGGGTGCATGTAGTGATAGCTTGCACCATACATGTAGATAGAAGAATACCTGGATATAAAACGTGTCACCATAAATATTTCGGCCTGTGTTTGTACCTGGGCTGTATGTCAGCTCAGAAAAGCTCCCAGCCATCCATTTTACAGGGCCGTAGGAACAGGCCAGGCCTGCTGGCTATATGCCCTGACCACTTTTTGCCTGAGTCTACTTCGAGAAAAGGCTGAAAATATTCACAGGTTACCCGGCAGCCATGATTGGTTGGCTTATTACTATTGTGAATATAAATATATACGATTGGCTAAAAAAACACTGGATCCAAAAATATAGCCATTGTACAATTTGACTTTAGTGAGTGTATATATAGTCACCCCTCATTATTTTGTATCCTGGTATTCTTCTACAGCACAGCACTGCACTATTTTGACAAGATGATAGAGCAAGTGGAGAACGCCAATAACAATGCTGTATTGGTCATCAACCAAGCCTTTGAAGTACTCCAGCAAACATTAGAGGAAAGGAAAAAGACACTATTGTCAGAGGTGGAGGCCATTTCACTATCCAAGACAACTGCACTGACCCTCCAGAAGGAACAGTTTGAAAAGATAGTTGAGGACATTGGTCACTACACTGAAGTGGCCTCCCACATCCTCCAGACCCACACTGACCATGAGGTGGTAGCTCTTGGAGGACTTATACCCACTAAACTGCAGGCCACACTCAAGAGGGTCCAGACCATGTCCCTCACTCAAAACCAATATAGCCACATACCTGTGTCTGTGCAAACAGATGGTCTTGTAAGAGAGATGTCTAAATTTGGTCATGTATTTGACTTGTCTCCATTTTCAAGCACATGGACATCCACATCAGTAGCCAAGGTGGGGACCAGATTCCATGTTAAGGTAGTGAGCAAGACCTCAGAGGGGGAGGGGTACACACATGGTGGTGTACAGGTGAAGGGTGAGATGAGGTCCAAGGTCCATAGTGGAGCAGTTGTGTATGGAGAGGTGGAGGACCACAGGGATGGTACCTACACCATCACCCTCACCCCTCAGACTGCTGGTCCTCACCAGCTGGTCATCACAATGGATGGTCAACTTGTACAGAACAGTCCTCATGACCTTGATGTCAAATTTGTCTACCTCACCTTATGTAAAGCCCAACAAGTGATCAAGTGTAGTTATCCATTATGTGTTGCCATCCATGACAATGGAGACATCTATATAGGGAGTGGGGATCACTGCATTTATGTGTTTGATCAAACTGGTAAACTGAAGAATACCATAGGTAGGGGTGGAAGTGGTGATGGTCAGTTCAGTATACCATGTGGTATATCCATCAAGGGAGATGTGTTGTATGTTGCTGACTACGGCAACCATCGTGTACAGAAGCTGACATCAAGGGGAGAGTTCTTTCATAAGTTTGGTCAGAAGGGACAGTTCAATGGTCCCATTGCTGTCATTGCTAACTCAAACAACAGATTGATTGTTTCTGATAGTGGTAACCATAGGATACAAATATTCAATGAAGCTGGTGGTAGGTTATTGACCATAGATGGTAAAGGTTCTGGGAACCATTCTTTTCAGTACCCATGGGGACTTGCTTTAGACCCTCAGGGAAACATTCATGTTGCAGCCTATAAGTCAAATTGTATCAAAGTCTTCACAAAGGAAGGTGCATATATCAGAAAATATGGTGTTCCAAAAGGTCTTAGTGGAATAGCCATTGATGGGAAAGGTTACAGCATCATCAGTGAGTATAGTGGCCATTGTCTCTCCATCTTTGATCCTCAAGGAAACAAAATCAAAACATTGGAAAATTCAAGCAATCCCTGGGGTACTGCACTAGATCCCAGAGATCGTAGTGTGTATGTTGCAAACTATGGTGCTGGTACTGTATTGAAGTATTGCTGAATGATGTAATGATTATGTAATATGTTGCGTTTTTGTGTACATAAATTTTATTGCAATGTGAAAGCATTACACCTCCATGGCCTGTCAGGGGACAGGCTGTACTCGAACTACTAGCTAGTATAGTAGAGGTTTGTATTCCAAAGAAGACATTGTAAGGGCTGCTGGCTTTGTCAAAACAATCAAGCATCCATCAGAAATGGAGCTATGATGTCACTGTGTGATGTTAAGTACCAACTTTGCCGCGATGTTGCAAACGACCATAATCGGAGAACATATATGCTTTAGACAGGACCTATTTTTTCCCGAACGCTTTGGAGGAGGATTTTGGCTAATACATGTGTATATATTAACAGCTACATGTACTAGCATATATCAGGGTCTTTTGCCTCAGGAAATACGAAAGCTTGCCTATCAGTATTGGGTTGTAGCAAATAACCTAACTATCGCTATAATTCATGGGTAGAAACTGGTGTTGATTGGTTTTCTGGGTTTTTAAAGCATGTGAGACCCCAAGAAAGATCGTCATTCAGAAAGGGAAAACAGGGTGCTAAGGTGCAATTTGAAGAGGGCCTTCAAAAAGGTCCAAAAGGTGTGCTGAAGACTGGACCGGGTTTTGTTTGGTGTGTTCAAAAGCTTATTAAGGTGGTGAAGAAGTTCAATGTATTGAATGCCAACAGTGGGCTCATAAAGATTGTACACCCATAGGCCATAGCTAGTGAAGAGAGCTACATTTGTCATAATTTTTGATTTAACTTTTTCAACGCACTGATAACTGTGATGCCTGATTTATCACCTGAGCATAATTTTAAAAGTTGAACGGATTTCAATGCCGAGGCTACTGGTACATTTATAGTACATTATTATAGCCTCAACAGAGTAATATTCTACAGCCAACATCTATGCCCTCAACATGGGCCTGAACCACGCCAAGGACAGGTATGCAGCCCAGCACCCCAACATGTCAGCCGAGGAGAAGCTGGAGGTATTGCTTCTCTGCTGCATCTTCAAGACCACGGGCACCTGGAACAACGAGCAGGTGGCCACCGTCGGGAGGGAGAGGTGTGGGGGGGCAGGGCTACCTGTCCGCTAACCGCCTAGGGGAGTGCATCACCTGGTCCCACACGGGGCTCACGGCCGAGGGGGAAAACTGCATCCTCATGCAGAAGGTGAGCAAGGAACTTATGACCACGGTCAAGCCCGCGGAGGTGAAGAGGTTTGCGACCTTGTCCAAGCTCCCCCTAGCCCTGCATCCCTCTGACCACCGGGGACCCCACCTCCCAGGCCGTGCAGACTGCCCTACTGCGGGGGAGGGAGAAGTACCTCCTGCACTCCTTGTCCTTAAAGATGGGTCTGGGGCTGAGGAACATGCTCAAGAAGCAGAAGGGGAAGGCGGTGCTCCAGGTGTGGATGATGAAGGAGAGCGACCATGTTCAGCACACAGCACACACCTATGGAGAGGGTGTGGACAATGACGCCATGCTACTGGCCATCAAGGACGCAGACCCTGACATCCAGGGGGTGCTGGAGTCACTTCGGTCCCTGAGACCTGGATGGGGTGGTACCTCTCGGAGGGACTGCTGAGCCCCCCTCTGGCCCAGGCCATCACCAGGCGCTCCAGGGAGCTGTTTGCCGAGCTGGGCAGTCAAGCTATAGAGCTGGTGAATGGGTTTGGTGTCCCAGAGCACATGCTGAGGTCCCCTATTGCCCACGATTGGGTGGCCTTCAACGAGAGGGACACTCAGGGCGAGATTCTGAATGATGAAGAACGACGGCAGTATCCAGAGTTTGTGCCCTTCCCACCTCAGTAGTGGGGGGTGGGGCTTATTGCTACGGGGGTGAGGGGAGGGGTTTGTGATGTGTAGTTTCTATGTCATGTAGCACGTTATGTCAGAGGCTGCCTTACAACAATATCTGACCAATCAGGATCCATTGTGAAGTCTACCTGTCAGCAGGGCTGCAGTTTGTTTGACTCCTGAAGAATTGTAGAACCTAGTGCTATGGTTTGGTAAAATTAAAATTGTATCAAATTTCCCAGAAAGCCACAAAGGTGTTAGTCTACATGTAAGGGGGTTGAGAGGTATTGCATGTGGGGGAGGGGCTGAGAGGTATTGCATGTGGGGGAGGGGCTGAGAGGTATTGCATGTGGGGGAGGGGCCGAGAGGTATTGCATGCGAGGGAGGGGCTGAGAGGTATTGCTTGTGGGGGAGGGGCTGAAGGTATTGCTTGTGGGGGAGGGGCTGAGAGTTATTAATTGTGGGGGAGGGGCTGAGGGTATTGCTCGTGGGGGAGGGGCTGAGAGGTATTGATGGTGGGGGAGGGCTGAGAGGTATTGATGGTGGGGGAGGGGCTGAGGGTATTGCATGTGAGGACGTGGCTGTAAAACATGTGGGGGCGGGGCTGTTGGGTACAACATGTGGGGGTGGGGCTGAGGGTACAGCATGTGGCACAACCACACTACCAGTTGGTTACATGCAAATGATTTTTCAAGAAAACATTGACACAGCTGTGATGATAAATCAATACAGGTAGCTATATAAAAAGAAAACCTTATCCCAAGTCACAAGGGTAAATATGAGAAGCTTAACAGCTTGCAGGTTTGCTGAAAGGTTGCAAAAATGAACCTTTCAGCATTGGACTGTGGAGTGCACATGTAATGGTTCAATTCCATCATACCTCCAGTCTGCTGTTGAAGCTTGTCATAAGATCTAACAGTGTGCACAATGGTTTACTACCAGGTAACCCTATTGTAGTGGCCATCTCTCTGGCTGCCTTGGTATTCTTGGGTACTGTCTGCTTCTCAGAAGGAGTAAAGATGTTATCTACTAGCTGAGGCTCACATGCATCACTTCACTGCATTGGAGCTGGCTTCTGTGTTAGTTTATGTGGACTGTTTTAGATATTGTTCCATCTGTGATTTGGTTCATTAATAATCCACTTACCTCCCCATCTGTTAGCATCCTTGATGAAGGAGTACTCAGTTGGACATAGTACCACCTTAAATGAACCCCCCCATAGCTTAAATGACTCCCACCTTAAATGACCGTTACCTTAAATGGGCACATGTGATCAAAGGTTTTGTGGATGGCTCCAGCCCAAACCAATGAAGTCTATAATCAAGCTTTTGCTGAAGGTAGCCTTGAGGGGATCATTTGTGCAGCAGAGGTGATAGATATGTTCAAATTTCAATGGATCTGTACCTACTATTGATGCTCTCACTGGATATTATCTTACAAATTAGTGGACAATCAATTTACTGAGTTATTTGTTAATGCTTCACTGCCAGATGGGGCTCGCTTGCATTCAATTTCCTCGCCTCACTCATCAGCTTGGCTACCTTCCCTAAGGCTTAGCCTTCATCTTGATCCCTCTGAGCTTCAAGTAGCCATTATAAGTGGTGGTTATGGCCTCCCATCAGTGAAGGTCAGCTATGTCCCCAATGCATGTCCCATTCATTGCACCACTTTGGTCACCATGCCTTGTCATGCTAAAATGGCTTTGATGTGGTTCAATTGCTGCAGGCTTTCCCAACTCCCAGTTAGGGATGAGGAGGATATCAGCAGGACATGTTTGCCATGCTTTATGACCCAGGCTGCTATCAGCAGGACTTGTTCACAACACAACTAGTGTCTGAAAGGGTTTGGTGCAATAATTTAAAACAATAGAGAGATTAGGTGATTGGACATGATCATCAATAATGTAGAACTGAATGTCAGGTGGAGGCACCTTTTTCTTGAGAGGGGTCCATGGCATATGCAAGTGAAGGTGGAAGAACATCCTTTTGGGTCAAAGCTACATTTGAATGTAAAGTGTTGTTCTTGTTTGGATTTGGGGACTTTGGCTTTGGCAGAATGTTGGTCTTGAAGGATATTATATTCATATTTATCATCCTGCTTTATGATAAGATGGATCATTGATATTTGCATCCTGTATTGTATCATCCATGGTGACAAGAAATAAGGGCGGGTTGAGAAGTATTGCATGTGGGGGCGGGGCTGAGGACAACCACACCACCAGTTGGTTACATGCAAATGATTTTTCAAAAAACATTGACAAAACTGTGATGATAACTTAATACTGGTAGTTATATAGAAAGAAAACCTTATCCCAAGCCACAAGGGTAAATACGAGAAGCTTTTAATAGCTTGCAGTTTTGCAAGAAAGGTTGCAAAAATGAACCTTTCACCATTGAACTGTGGAGTGCAAATGTAATGGTTCAATTTCATCAGTCATACATCCAGTCTGCTGTTCAAGCTTGTCATAAGGTCTAACAATGCACACAATGGTTGGGACAGCTGGACCTGTGTGGGGGACTGAGTACACTATCCCATTCATTGGCCACTAATACCAGGTAATCCTATTGTAGTGGCCATTTCTCTGGCTACCTTGGTATTCTTGGGTACTGTCTGCTTCTCTGAAGGATCTGATGAAATGTTTTTTACTTGAGGCTCATTTACATCACCATTGGAGCTGGTTTCTGGTTTTTGTATGGGCTGACACTGTTATAGTTCTTGTTCCATCTGTGATTTGGTTCATTTATTACCTTCCCATCTCTTAGCATCTTTGATGAAGGAGTAGACAGTTGGACATGGCACCACCTTATATGAACCCCCCCCCCCCCACACACACACACCTTATGGTACAAGTGATCAAAAAATTTGTGGGTGGCTCTAGCCCAAACCAATGAAGTCCAATATCAAGCTTTTGCTGAAGGTAGCCTTGAGGGGATCATTTGTCCAGCAGAGGTGATAGATATGTTAGATTGTCTGCCAAACCTTACTGACTTGTTCAATGGATCTGTACCTACTGTTGCTGCTTTCACCATTACCACAGTCTAATTCAGAGGTTATTATCTTACAAATTAGAGGGCAATCAATTTTCTGAGTTATTTGTTAATGCTTTACTGCCAGATAGGGCTCACTTGCTTCAATTTCCTCACCACACTCATCAGCTTGGCTACCTTCCATAAGTAGTGGTTATGGCCTTCCATCAGTGAAGATCAGCTATGTCCATTGCACCACTTTGGTCACCATGCCTTGGCATGCTAAAATGGCTTTGATGTGGTTCAATTGCTGCAGGCTTTCCCAACTCCCAGGTAGGGATGAGGATATCAGCAGGACATGGCCCAGGCTGCTTCATGACCCAGGCTGCTTCATGACCCAGGCTGCTTCATGACCCAGGCTGCTTCATGACCCAGGCTGCTTCATGACCCAGGCTGCTTCATGACCCAGGCTGCTTCATGACCCAGGCTGCTTCATGACCCAGGCTGCTTCATGACCCAGGCTGCTTCATGACCCAGGCTGCTTCATGACCCAGGCTGCTTCATGACCCAGGCTGCTTCATGACCCAGGCTGCTTCATGACCCAGGCTGCTTCATGACCCAGGCTGCTTCCAGATTCAAGTTGTGCACCCAAGCATGCATGCTGACAGTCCTCAAAAAAGATGTCTGCTTAATTACAAAATCATGATGTAATGGCAGGTTCAGCAGCAATGTGGGCAGAAAAGAGAAAGCACCACATCTTGCTGGAAGACTGGCCACTAGGCTGAGGCAGCCCAAGTCCTTCAGTATAAGCCAGATTATGGCAGATTGATTTTGACCCTGATGAAAGCCAACTTGTATGTGTTTAGCTTTGCTGTGTGTGCTTATTCATGCATGTATTCATTCTAATGATGAAATTAAACATTTCCATTACAGTTTTAATAACTTCAGTTCCAATGCAATGTTCAAGTAATGCACTGCATGGCAGCATACTATAGACATTAATAAGAGGAGGTGGTGCAGTTTGTATGTGTGTGTGTGTGTGTGTGTGTGTGTGTGTGTGTGTGTGTGTGTGTGTGTGTGTGTGTGTGTGTGTGTGTACATATGTCAATGTTATGTGTGTGGATTACGCAATACTGCTAATAGGATCGCCCTGTGTGGTGCCTTCAAAGCTTAACATATGGGAGATGTTGATTATATTGTGGATTGAGAGATTTGAAAGCATTTGTAGCATCTACTAGAACAACTGCCTCAGTATTTGGAGATTCATGCCTTGACTGCAGGGTCCACAGCGCATACTGCACCTTGACACTGCGCATGCGCAGTTCTTTCCTTAAAAGAAAGGGGCTCTTACGTCTGAACAGTTGTTAAAATAGTTGTTCTTTTTGTAGACTTTTTGCCAGTGGAAATTGTAAGGTGAGTGTTTCTGTCTCGTGACGTGGTAGCAAGTTTGTGGCTGTAACTAAGCCTTTGATACTATTTAATTACCAAGCCTTTTGGTTGTGTACTGCAAAAGGAGCGAGAAAAAACGACTATTTTGTTGTGGGTAGTGATAGGAGAGCAGTTTTTGGTGTTTTTCCTAGTTGTATTGTGGTGTTGGAGGTCCCCGCAGCTACCCAAGGTGTGTGGGAGGCCGGCAGTAGTGGTGTGCGCGTGTCAACGTATGTGCTTATCTAGAGAAGCCAACAGGCCTACGCCTTTTTTTCCACGTAGTGAAGTAGTAAGTAACGAATCTACTTGTGTTTGGAGCACACACGAGCTGCAATCAAACGCCGACGTTATACCACATAGCCAAGGCCATTGATAGCCTCGCCATAATTTGGCACTTCCCATTAGCCTGAGGTAGCCAGCCTCGCCATTAGGCATATCTAGAGAGTCTCGTACGCGTGGTGCGATATGGCCAGACGTACTCAGTGGCGTTGGGCGCCCGCACCCCCCCTAGCGTGTGGCCAAATTCGAATACGGGGGGGGAGGGGGGGTCCCCCTCGCGTTTGGCCAAATCCGAATGCTTCCCCTCGCGTTTGTTCAAATTCGAATGCTTCCCCTTGCATTTGGCAAAATACCGGTACGGATACATGGATACGAGGGGGGGGGGATATATTAGTCTCGTACCCAGACCCATGTTTTCACAGCAGCGGATGGATTACATCACCGGTACGCGAAAACTGACACCATGACGTATCACGCTGACGTATTCTAGCCCCGTGTGACGTTGTTTAGCACCAATTCGATTGCGTAACATCAAATGGAGTCGGAGTAGAATCGCTTCAGTTAAGCTTTGCGTTGCTCCCGTCTTGGTTGGCAAAAACAGAAGGCAGCTTGCTAACCCAACAAGTGAGTGCAGAGCAGTACTAATCGATCTAGCGCGCGAATGCAGGCTATCAGCGAGAGACGCTATTAAACAAGGAGTTCGAATCAGGGTATCTGTACAGAAAGTACTTTGGCCAGTACCTAGCCCTTCAAGAGAAAGTGGGGAGCCTGATAGGTGAACTGCTGTCGAAGTTATCTTCGTGTACACAAGTATTTGAGGGAGGGCTGACAGATGGTGTTAATGGCATTCAGATTGGCCACACAGTACACTAAAAATAAAAGAACGATGTACATGCTGTGTGATGATTTCAGCTTGTTTAATCATAGATATTATCTATGGTTTAATGTACTTGGTCCTTCATTAAGGCTATTAGCGGTGATACGACTACAACAATACTGCCGTCACGTTGAAAGAGATCGTCAAAGGCGAACGGCAAATGGACAGACTTTCAACTCCCAGTGAGTAAAATGACGAACACGTCATTCCCTTCCATGAAGCTTCTGATAGCCTTAAGCTGATTAGGACGGATAGAAGCATAGCCCAGCCTTTGAAAGCTCGGCGGTTTAGACCGTCGCTAGCGACAGTGGCCATTCTGCACTAGTGAACGTTAACATGCTTATATTGCTTTATTATATACGTAATTTAAAGCCAATTTTGAATTCATTTGTGACGTCACGTAGTACTGCATTCTGATTGGGCGCGTGAAATCTCGCGCACCCAGAACGACTTTAGTTGAGCATTTCTCCCATGGCTGTTACAATTGGACAAAAAGGGTCATAATTAGAACACAGGAAAAAGATTTACAGTTCAGCAACCGCTTTCCCTTTACAAGCTCATTAAAGTTTCAACTTAAGGTTTCCGCAGCCAATCGATCTAATGCGAATAAAAATGCAACAAACGGTAACTAGAACTAGTCCTCTGATTAGATTTAGCCTCATGCATCCATTAGCCTCGAGTGGCGTACTGCATTTCGTTCCGCGCATAAGATGGTTCTTTTTAGGCGGGAAAAGTAGCATAAAATCATGACTCTGTAGCTTTTTTCCCGTCCTTATAAGTACTGTCGGTAAAAAAAAACAGCTTATAGTGGTATCTTTGCCAGGTAAGAATATGTTTTCAGTCCGTGGTGCCGCGTCTCCTACGCCCTGCTATAATTATTATAACACACATACCCAAATTATGAATAATGCGCACCACAAGAATGGAAGTGCAGCACTAGTTGATATGTACCGAGTGTGCGGGTGCAAATTGCATAGAGGGATCAAAGCAAAGGGGAGAGCAGTAAAATCAGAGCCACCATAGAGCTGTATCTCCTCCTATGTTGACAAGTTTCTTGTGGCTTTTAACATCAACATTCTTGTTGATACACCCCCAAATGTTTTGCACCTTGTGCTTAATTAAAGCTCACGTGTTCTTGTGGCAAAAGAACTGAAGAATCACTTCAAGTGCTATGTTCAGCACTTGTAAGGTATACAACTTCATATGGTACAGCAATATAGATGGCACAAATCACCACAGACCATCATAAAACTGAAATGATCACCCCACGAGCCTGGATGAGTGTACATAGGGGCATTGGATGGGTGTGTGTGTGCATGGAAGGTATTGGATGGGTGTGCATGGGGGGCATTGGATGGATGTACATGGGGGGCATTGGATGGTGTACATGGGTGGCATTGGATGGGTGTACATGGGTGGCTTTGGATGGGTGTACATGGGTGGCATTGGATGGGTGTACATGGGTGGCATTGGATGGGTGTACATGGGTGGCATTGGATGGGTGTACATGGGTGGCATTGGATGGGTGTGCATGGGTGGCATTGGATGGGTGTACATGGGGGGCATTGGATGTGTGTGCATGACCCATGTGGGGCATTCGATGGGTGTGTGTGATGGGGGACATTGGATGGGTGTGCATTGGTGGCATTGGATGGGTGTGCATGGATGGCATTAGATGGGTGTACATAGAGCATTGGATGGGTCATGGGTGTGTACATGTGGCCAACTTCATGGACCATGGTTCCAGTAAAACCCCTTGGTTCCACTCAGACCACATTGCTTGAATACCATATGCAGGAATAGATAGGCCATATGCACTATATGCAGGATTCTGTCTCGTAGGAGAACGGCCAGGGCTGAGTCTTTTCATAACAGCCTTGGTTGGGTTCATCCCTGGCCCCGTTGCAGGAGGGTTTCACCTAGTATGCATCCAGAGTGCAATCTGGCTAAGATCCACAATGCATACTGAGACAAATAGTCAATACACTATACAGAATATGGCGTCGCGGGTGATAGCGCTAAAAATTAAGGCTCCCAACTTCTAGTAGAATACGCGGCACCACGAGATGACATTGGAAAATATAGAAACAACCTAACGGCTTTACACTGTTAAAATTTCAAGGTACTTTATAAGGGGCGGAAACATTACCAGGGCAACGTTTATCATCCCAGGTCGAGAATCACCCCGTGGATTTGCAAGCTAATGCCACATCCAGGATTGAAAAATAGCGCCAGAGATGCACACCATTAATACCGGTAGACATTTTATAAACTGAACAAGGACAACGCTGGTGAAACGGTCTGTACAAAAAGGACCGCCAATACGCGAAGGGCGGGCCACCGCGGCACGCCCAACTAAATTAAATGTAGCTCATGTATAGCGTCCAGAATTCCGATTCGGCCATGTTAAAACCGCTGGAGGTCACGTGACATTTTTAAGCTGTAATCTGATTGGGTCTGCTGGAATTTGTGTCGGAATAAATAATTAGTGGCCGATGCCAAGTGTAGTGCTTGACATGCTCTGTTTAGGATGTCCCTGTTGGGCCATCAGAGGCCTCCTTACCTGTGGCCATGAAGCAGGTAGCCGTTTGTAGTGTTTGGTGTAGTAAAGAGAAGCGTGAGGTGTTTGTGGTGTGGACCTGTTGTGCGTACGAGCTACATGTAGCTAGATCCCCAAAGGAAGGTGGTGCTGTCTGTGAATTAACTATTAATAAATTCTTTTCTTTAGAACAAAAAAATGTGTAATTTTGAAAGTTGTGAAAATACACCTGTGCCAGGTGGTCGAGGAGTGTTGGGTGGTGGTGTTGGTCTAGTGGAGGTGGAGGGTAGGGTTGTGTGGGGAGGAGGAGGACGAGGAGGAGTGTACATGTTGGATGATAAGGATAAGTGGAAGAGATGGACTGATGATGTTGAGGGAGGGGCCACACTAGGAGTGTGTGGTGGAATGCTAGTGGTGGTGGGAGGTTGGAAGGTTAGTGGTGTGTGTAGTAAGGAGGTGATGGTGTGGAGAGGAGGGAGGTGGTCCCTCATGTCAGACATGTTGGTAGGGTGTAGGAGGTCCTGTGTAGTTAGTGTTGGTGGAGGTGGTCTGGTGGTGATGGGAGGGACAGGTGATGGGGACAGGGGCCCCTTGGCTGCTGTTCAGGTATTTGATGGAAAGACACAGACCTGGCACTTTGGACCATCATTACCTAAGGGATGTTACGGCATGTCAGCAGTGGTCCACAGAGACCTGGTCTTCATGATGGGAGGTTATGACATGGCCAGAGCTGTGTGGTGTGCCAACATCAATGACCTGGTGAGCAACTGAACATCTCTGTCCCTTTGTTTAATGTGTGTATAGCTGACCCGTGGGACACACACAGGGATGCACCTAATGCATGGACGCTTCCTGCAACACACGCATGCTCAGCATGGTCCTACATACACGCACACATGTGCACACATGTGGCGTGTGTCCACACCACACACACAGTGTGGGGACGCTCCCTGTAGTAACTCTACTGGTGGAGACGCACACACGCACAAGCATCTCCATTGTGTGCACACCATGCACGCTGACGTTAGAGCTGTGTACTTGATGTGTGGCATGTGCTTCACACATGGGCACACACACCAATGATGTCCACACATGCACACTATGTGTACCCAGTGGTGCACACCGGCATCCACATGACTGCTTGTACATCACTCATCTTTAATGTGCATCCTCACACACACACACACACACACACACACACACACACACACACACACATACACAAATTGCTGTACAGTCACAAGAAGACACACTGCAATCTACCTGGAGAGAGCTACCAGATGTACCATACAGTTGTTCAGCTGTATGTGTGGTTGATGGTGTGCTTCTTGCCATTGGAGGCTGGGATGGATCAAAGAAGACCTCTGCCATCTATACCCTCCACCCTGTTCATCAGAAGTGGCAGCATGTTGGAGATATGCCATTTGAGTGTTCCTGGGTAGACACTCAACTGCTGTCAGGAGGAAGGCTGTTGGTGGTTGATGGGGTCAGTCAGAAGGTCTTGAGGGTCACTGTGGAAGGTAAATCATGCAAGTGTTATGGTCAGTACTACTAACCAGACTGTTTCAGGTCTGGCTATGGTCTTCCCTAGTCCTTTGAACACAGTGAAGACAGATGACAGGTGTGTGAATGGTTGGAGTGTGTTTGTGGTGCACATGTTATGTTTGGAAATACACAAAAGTGCACATATGTAGGAACACTTCCTCACTTCCCTAAGAGGTGGAGTTATCGAGAGTTACGGCAGTAACTCTCATATAGGATTTGTGCCGTATCATGAAATCATTAAAAAAACGTGACAAGCATATAACTCACGAACCGAGAAACAGATAGTGTAGTTCTTTATTGCTATCAAGCCACAATGGAAAGACGATCATTTTCATGTTTTGTTCAAGTCACCAGACCGTTTGCTTTAAGAGAACAAAAAAGTAATTCTCGTTCCCAGACCGTTTTTTCTCCATAGTCGTCTTCTTTCTTTCTTTCTTGGTGAGTATAACTCGATATAGGAACGGTTTTAAGGAGCGCCGATTATACCATTGGCTTTAGAATTTCCTGGAAGAACATCTGCTGGTATCAGATATATAAATAAAACAAGAAACTGATATACGTAATCATTACATAATATGCAGTGCTTTATTTAAAGCATTACCATGGCAATGTTTCACGTATAATTAGAATTGTGTTTCGTTATATATGATTGCAACAGGTCGGGGTTTCATTTGTGTTTTAAGTTTTGCTCACCACTTTTAGCTAGCGAAGTTGTTTTTGTTAAAATGCCTTCACGACAATAAAAGAGGAAAGCTATGCTATGAGAGGAATACCTCCAAAATCGAGACGACGAGTTAGAGTCCTCCCGAATTCAGTACAATGCTGATGCTGAACAAAGGTGGGCTTCTGCTTGTGAGATGTACAGAGCAAATCTGGAGTCGAACCGAGCTTCTATGAAGCGGCAACATGAACAGAATTTTGAAGAGATACGTGCTTCAAAGAGAAACTCTTCTGCTGCACGTTCAGCGAAAAGGGCGCAATACCAGAAACTTGGCGCGCAATGTAGAACAGTTGCAAATGCAACGTTAATGTAAACATTGTGTTGCTAGGCAATAAGGCAACTCGATTTTGTCATATAAATGTACGAGTTGTAAGTATACTAGTAGTAAAAAAAAGAATGAAACAAGATATAAAACACATTTTTACTGAGAAAGTAGGTGATATATAGGATTTGAAGGCAATGGTGGTGTAAAAAGGAAGAGAACAGCATATCAACGATGATACGAATTTTTAAAAAAATAGTCCTATATTTAGCAACATAAAATGTAAGTACTACAAAAGTGCTAAATATAGGACTGGTTGATATCTTTTTCCCTTCCTTTTTACACCACCATAGCCTTCAAATCCTACATACCACCAACTTTTACAGAGAGAATGTTTTTATATTTTGTGTCATTAGGATCATCTCCCCAAATCTCCCTTAAGTAGGGAGGTGTCCTTAGTACACATCCAATGCATTACTAGGGTGAGGGTTTCCACCTCATTCCCCTCAGAGAGGTCACACCTGGGTGAGGGTAATACCAGGGTGAGGGTAACACACCCTTATGTAGAGGTACCCTACCATAGTGATGCATGAATGTGTGCTAAGGACACCTCACTAAACTCACCTGAGGTGGAGGGGGGGGGGGGGGGGCATTTATTCTAGTTACAAGTAGTTGCTTTGAGAGTTGTACCTACTATTAATAATAGTTACCTAACACACCCACACATTGTGTCGTACTTTGTGATGTGTGACAACTCATGTTTGTACAAGGTTAGTACCCCACAGTAGGAATAATATAGGACCAAGGGATCTATCTTGCTGTAGTACTGCCATGAGCTATACACAAAATTGTCCGCCTTGTTGTGTAGATATGAGATAATTCAAGCATCCAAGTAGAGTGGAGCATCCTTAATTCAGTATACTGTGGGGATTGTGGCTATGGCTAACCACCTTTTGCATATCTGATTTGATACCTTCATTCAGGAGGCTCTATGAGGAGGCCATGACCAAGGGATATGTGGAAACTTCAGTGACCAAGTGTCTCATCCTTGGAGCTGCTGGTGTTGGCAAGACTCACCTCAAACACCTCCTTCTCAAGAAGGACCATCCAAAGCAACGTGTCAGTACAGGACTGGCTGACAACCCTGTTAGAGCCATCTCCTTCACACTGGCTGGTGTGGGTGGACAAGAGGAGGATGACTGGTTTGTGGTTGAAGATGACCAGGCACTGATGAGTGTTATTGGAGGAACCATCAAAGGTGGTGTATCCATGGCACCATCATTGGCTGATGTGGTGAGCACTCTCCCAAAGATGGCCATAGTCCCTTCCAATGTACCCAGTGATGGAGCTGTTGGTCCCACCACTGCTGGTGTGAACATCACCAAGGACACCACACAGCCTGAACAGAGCAGGACTGCAGATATAAAGGATGAGCTGGTTCATCACATCAACCAATCCTCAGGTAAGAGCAGTAGGCCTTGTTATATGCTTGTATTAACCCTAAATCTCCCTCTTTAGACAACAGGAAGTTGTTTGGTGTGAAGTGGATCCAGTTCATTGACAGTGGTGGTCAGCTGCAATACCATGACATCCTTCCATTATTCATTCAAGATCCCATGGTAACAATATTTGTACTGAAGCTGTCAGAAGAGCTATCACATCACCCCACCATTGAGTACTATGGAGCAGATGGCAAGCCTGTTGGTAAACCATATCGATCATCTCTCTCTCAAAAACAGATCCTTCAATACTGTCTTGGGGCAATTCACTCCCAGGATGCTCATCCTCTGATCATCGTCGTTGGAACACATAGAGATACCAAAGATAGCTGTGCAGAAACCATCCAAGAGAAAAACCAACAACTCAAGGCATTACTGGATCCTGACAAGTTTAATGTGCTTTACTCTGGAGAAGGGCTGATATTTGCTGTGAATGGCCATTCCCCTGAAGATGTGGACAGACATCTTTCCCAGGTACTTAAGAAGGAAATCATATCCATGTCACCCCAGCAGTTAATTAAAATGCCTATAGCATGGTTTGGGCTGGAGGTTGTTCTCCATAGGTCTTCCCATGATGGTGTCTTGAGTCTTGTAGAATGTCAGGCGTCTGCTAAAAGGCTTTACATTGAAGGAGATTCATTCTCTGCTGCCTTGCACCATCTTGTCAAACACAATGTGTTCTTATATTACCCAGAGGTTCTTCCCCAGACAGTGTTCTGTGACCCCCAGGTAGTCCTCACCAAGGTGACTGAACTAGTGCAGTACCACCACAAGCTGAGGGATGGGGGTGTGGCAGTTAAAAGTAACCAGATCATGTTCAGGGACCAAGGCCTGTTGTCAGTGGAGCTACTGAGGAAGTTTCCAAAGCACTACAAAGATGGTCTGTTCACTCCACAAGATCTAGTGAAGTTGCTGGTGAGTCGTGGTGCCATAGCTATGATCAGAGATGGTGAGTACTTGATGCCTGCTCTGCTGCCCCACCTGGATTCCACCCAAGTGTCCAAGTACCTTGAAAGTGGTGCCTCCCTGATGATTAGGTTCTCCCATGGCTATATTCCTAGTGGCCTGTTTTGTTGTCTTGTGGCCCTTCTACTTTCATCTTCTTGGAAGGTGTGCATGGCTAGGAGCAAGCCGTTGTGTCTATATCGCAACTGCATCAAATTAGTACATAATGACTCATCTGAAATTGTGACCCTTGTTGACATGTTCTTCTATATAGGAGTGCATGTTGATAAGGAGGTGTGTAGGGAGATAAGAGGTCTTGTCCACAGTGGTATCAAGAGTGCCTGTAGTGTGCTCAAGTACCATAATGTCCAGTTAGAAGATGCCTTCATGTGTGCAGGAGCCCGTTGTACCTCAGACCCTCCTCATGTAGCTGTAGTGGCAAGGTTAGCATACAAGTGGAAGTGTACCATTTTAGATGACCAGAATGGAGGCCTAAGTGAGGACCAGCTGATGTGGTTAACATCCAGTAAAAGTAAGTGCCATCCCTGTGGTACAGCTGCAGTGCTTATGTGCATTGTGTCCTGACTATTTATAGGGACTAGGGTTCCAGGTGAATCAGAAGTCATTGTACAATACTATGCAGAGCTAGGGAAGGCTGTCCACCCTAATGACATAGCTGCAGAACTGTTCGCCAAAGGTGTGATAACAGAGAATGAGAAAGCTGAGGTGGACCATGTGATGTACACTGACCATATCAGGATGGACAAACTCCTTACTGCTTTGCAGAGGGCCATACATGGGAAGATTGACAACTTCCACATCTTTCTGGAAGTATTGGATGCATTTCCAAAATATCAAGACTTAGTGGAAAGAATGAAAGCTTCTATGGCAAGTGATGTGAAGGTGAAGGCCTAGTGTGCAAGATTATCATATTTGGAGGACTTGACTCCTGGGACAAGTGGGCCCAACAGCATCAAACCTTTATAGAGGAGCCGGTGTAGATATGGTATACTGAACTGATAGCAAATAAGTAGGTTAGGGTGCTATGGATCATTGACACTTACATCCTGTATTGTTCATGATATCATCCATGGTGACAAGGAATTAGCTAGTTAAGGTATTATGGGAAATGCAACATCAAGGATGCTTACATGCTGCGTTGTGCATAATAGTATCCATGGTGACAAAGAATCAGATAGTATCCACGGTGATAAAACATCAGTAGACATGATGTGCAATGCAAACTGCAACATCATTAATACTTACATTCTGCATTGTTGCAAAAGTATCCATGGAACCACCTGTACTCAGGCTCAGCCTAGCCTGGTGCCAGGCATGATCTGATGTGTCCACAGCAGTACATTGTACAAAGCTCCTACGTACCTCCTCATCTAAATTATTAACTCGAGTTATTTGATGAGGATGTACCTAGGGGCATTGCACAGTGGGTACATCTGATCACATTAACCTTTAATCTCCCGTCGTCCTACGCGTAGGATTAGCGTCCTACGCGTAGGACGCTAGTTAAAATTAATTTTTAGCAAACTCATATGATCAAAAAATAAACCAAAATCTCACTGCACTGTAGAAATGGTTATTAATTAAGGAAATACTTTTACTTTCTTGCAAAGATTGTCAAATACAATCAATGCTGCATTGCTAAAAGATGTATTTGCGGTAGATTGCAAAGCAACTTAAAGTACCAAAAAGTAATGTTGGGAATATCAGAGCAACATTTTAAAAGAAGGGGGTAGTAGGACAGGTCTTTTGCACTAAGCATATAAAAAAGTACATGGTAGATTTGGAAATTGCTAGCTCCACAAGCTTATGAACGATAGGTATTTGTCAGACCATGATGCCGGAATAGCCAAGTGAATGGACAAAATCTTGAAAACGTACAGTGCGTTTTCGGTAAAAATGGCAAAATCAATTAGAGTAAAAACACTGCCGTAGAATGTATAAAGTAGCCCACACATCATGCTTCAAAAAACATACAAAAAAAAGTGAACTTGTCGTACTTTTTTCTGTGAAAATTAAATTCTCTACATAATGCATTTTTAAGAACCGCACCTGTTATTTGCATCGTGTAACCAAGGATGTGATTTAAAAAATAGACTGACAATTGGTAAATTTAGCATGATAGACACATCAAACAACAGTAGAGAAATGGATGCCAAGAAAAACTGCATTTCTATTTATAATGAATTTTCAAATATTGGTCCTACGGGTAGGACTTGGACCTGGAGAATTAAGGTTAATACTTCACTGCCAGATAGGGCTCGCTTGCTTTCAATTTCCTCGCCGGCCACATTCATCATCAGCTATCTGTCACGTACACCTTCCCCAAGGCTTAGCCTTAATCTTGATCCCTCTGAGCTTCAAGTAGCCATTATAAGTGGTGGTTATGGCCTCCCATCAGTGAAGGTCGGCTATGTCCCCAGTGCATGTCCCATTCATTGCACCACTTTGGTCACCATGCCTTGTCATGCTAAAATGGCTTTGATGTGGTTTCTCACAACTGTTACACCATTTTTGAGTTCTGCAAGGGCACTGCTATCCTGAGCATTTGGTATCAGCTCTGACATCCCATGCAGCCTAACTATAGGATGGCATTCAGCAGGCCTGTCATTGTTCTTGTGTATTTTGTTTGCATTATTATATTGCTGTGCTTTAATAAAAATAATAACAATCCCACTGACTGTATTGTAAGCGGCCAGCTTAGTGTGTCAGCCATTGCTGGTGCCCAGGCCACAGAGGTAAGGAAAGGAAGCGCATAGCAAATGACCACACTGAAATGAGTGTGTGGGCGTCCCTACAATGCATGATAGAAAGGGGAAAAAAGCCTCTGCCATCTTGTCATCAGAGACTTGCCTGTGCTCCAGGACATCGAACGTTTTTTTTTTTTTCAAATCGCATCAAATGCGGCAATTTTAATATTAAATGAAAGAGGAAAATATGTGCATTAAAAAGATACCTTATTTGTATTTATAGGTGCAGTATTTCAGAAGTTGCGGCATTTCAAACATTCATTTTGGCATGTACGCGGTGTGATGCGAGAGGGAAGAAAAAATTGTGACGGTTTGACTTTTTTTGCTACAGTTGTTGCAAAACAAATAGCTATTTTAAGCCAAACATTACTATCATTATTGAGTACACATTTCTAATTACTAAAATGTAGTAGGTTTGTTGATTTGTAGATCAGTCACCAGTAATATAATGTACTACAAATTCAATCAATATCATTATAACGTCTTCTCCTTATATTCCTCCGTTTCTTTGTATTTCCAATAGGTAACTGTAACTGTAGGTGTTGTTTACTTTCTGAAGTATTTTACATTGATAACATGACCTTTGTCCTGCTGGCTACCAAACCACAAGTGTTCACACTGAGTAGAGTTCATTTTCAGAAGTACTATATAGCCATCATCTGGTCATCAGTTAGGTCTGAAAACTCTACAGACAACTCAGATTTGCCCTCTGCACAACATTCTTTTGTTACAGTAGTGTTTTTTGGAATGTAGCTTGGCAGCATATTCTTCATGTGTTTCTATACCTTAATCAGTTGTTTTATACAAAATTTTAATGTCTTGCTCATCTTCAGTTTTATATCAATATCAGGACCTACGTTAGTAGGTCCTGTGTAGGATTTGAAGTGTGATGAATGCGATTAGCAAAATACCCGAATCCACTATTGCCGATGTGCCGTAGAATCAGTTGGACTTAAGCAAGCGTATACGTATTTGGATACAGCCGTCAAGTATCTACAACGTAATTAAACTGCCGACGCTTAGAAAGCTCAGACAACAGAGAAACGCTCACTCGTTCCCACATTCGAACCTAAAAAAAAAGCTTCTCCATCTTCTTCCGGATCTGATAAGATAAGATTCACTCGGATAAGAGGTTTATTGCGCTGTATCTTTGTCACGATTCAAGCGCAATGTTTGCAGTTATGAAAAGAAACTGTAGGAGATAAGTTAGAAAAATTTTCTGCCGAATTTGTTTGGTACTATTACTTTCCTATTTTGAGTTATATATACTGAACACAATTTCGATCTTTAGCTGTTTTGTTAGCACAAAGCCCACAACAGATTTTATCAGCTTTGGAAGGCTTATTGAGTGCCATAAGCTTGTGGTTGATGTTAGCACCGGAAACACGTGTACATATATATGGGTTAGACTCGCAACAAGAAGTGCTACAAAGCCGATCCGAAAAGCAAGAAGGATAGCATAAAGGCTCAATACTGACCTGATCCGGAAAGTATGAAAGAAAGCGCGAAGGCTTACTACGATCAAAAATCGAGAACTGATTTAGCCTTCAAACAAGATCAATATCAGGCAAATCAAAAGGCCAAGAGAGATATCTCAAGGATAAACAGCTTCAGGAAACAAAATCCTATGAGGTAGGAGTATACCGTTTGGGTGCAATATATGTCCAAGTTTATTCACGCGCAAGGGACGGGTATATCACGTGCGTGTGTTCTTGCGAGTCGTCTGCGAGTTACATGTACATAGCACAACTCGAATAACGCCCACAATATGTACCATGTGCTTGAATAATTAATGAATTTGCTCTGCACGTTACAGGACAGCTTCGTTCTTGACAAGGCCACAAACCGCAATGCTGCTCTGCATTCAAATGTGTGTTCTGCCAGATGTGAGCTGTTCTTGGCCAATGTTATTTGGTGGAGATAGAGAAGAGGAAAGGGAACACCATCCTATACTAGGATCACTGGTATGTGTATGTTTGTGTGTGCCATGCCTCATGGATATGTTGCATGACGCGTACGAGGGGTGTACTGCTTATCTGTGTGATGTTGTGCTATAGCTGTGCTAGCTATCACCATCCCCTTTCCTCCTGTCTCATCTTCTCTTCTCCCTCTCCTTCCTTCCTCTTCTCACTTACCCGGCCTTCTCTCCCCATTCTCTTCTCCCTTCCCCTCCTGTCTTCTCTCCTTCCTTCTCTTCTCCATTCTCCTCTCCCCCTTCCCTCCTCTCTCCTCTCTCCCTTCCCTCCTCTCTCCTCTCCCCCTTGGCCATCCTTCCTCTCTCCTCTCCCTCTTCTCTTCTCCCTTCCCTCCTCTCTCCATCCTTTTCTTCCTTCCCCTTCTCTACCCATTCCCTTCTCCTTTCCCTTCCCCTTCCCCTTCCCTCCTCTCCCCCTTCTCTTCTTCCTTCCCCTCCTCCCCCATTCTCTTCTCCCTCCCCCTCCCCTCTTCCTGTCTTCTCCCTTTCCCTCCTTCCGCCTCTCCCCTGTCCTCTTCTCTCACCTCTCCTCTTCCACTTCCCTGCTGGATACAAGGGATACAGTTTGGCCATGATGGTAGAACTATATTCTGTGTTGTACTCAGTGGTGGTCCTTTTGCCTATACCACATATGAAAATGGCAAGCAATCTGGTAAGCATCTTTGATTTGATTGGGCAATTGCTTTAATCATATATACTTACATCAAAGACAGACATTAATCGCTGATGCCTTGGCTACTGGCTTTGAAGAACATATGAGTACCTTCAGTGAAGAGAAGAGGGCTTTGAATCATGTGAGGATAGTTGAGATGGATGCTATGCTTTGGTTGGAGCCATGGTAAGGGCATTTATGGTTTGATCTCACATTATATTTTGTTACTTCACTACTAATACCTCCTTTCCTCCGCTACTACTTTGTTTATGGATCCCCTCGCCTTCCAGTCACATGCCAGTTCAGTGACATTAACTGTTTAAAAGAAATTGTTTGATTGTGATGTGATTTCAGTAATGATGATAGCAAGTGAGCAGATGAGTCAAACTATCTTATTCTATGTACTGCTGTGATGTATGTGATGCAACTGGTGATGTTCCAAGGTTGCCCTTTCTTCTTAAGGGATCAACGATGATACGAAATTTTTTTAAGTCCTATATTTAGCAACGAAATATGTACGTACTGCAAAAGTGCTAAATATAGGACTGTTTAAAAAATTTCGTATCATCGTTGATCCCTTGTTCCCTTCCTTTTTACAGCACCATTGCCTTCAAATCCTATATACCACCAACTTTCTCAGAGAGAATGTTTTTTATATCTTGTTCCCTTCATTTTTGATGGCCGATATCGCAAAATGTCATGCAGAAACGTTTGTCTCGATCGCTGATGAAGTACAGCGTATTTTTAAAATATGTAATACAGAAATAGTAAAACAAAGTTTAATTATAAAAATAAGCATTAGTTATTTTAAATATGTATGGGCGATCTCCACCTCCTCCTCTTCCTTCTCTTCCTCCTCTCCCTCCTCTTCCACCTCTCCCTCCTCTTCCCCCTCTTCCTCCACTCCCTCCTTCATCAGCTTCTGCAGTCGTTTTCTTTTTCTTTTTCACAGGCTCCTGTTCGGAAATCATAATAAAGATACATTGTATGTAAAGCAAATGAGTATATTGCCATTAAAATTTTACACTTTCTTCGTCCATTTCGGCGTCCAAAGGCAAAGCATGTGACGAAGCTTCGATTCAACTTGTAAGTTGTGATACGCTAACAATATAATATACTATACTCTTTTCAGATTCAGGAAGCGGAAGCGGAAGCCCAAGGCTCTGTCGCTTTGCCTTTGGAGGAGGAAGAGAAGGAAGAGGAGGAAGAGGAGGAAGAGAAGATATAGAAGCCATCAACTAACCTGCCCCTCTCCAAACGCTACCAGTTGAACCATTAGCCCTGCCCCACACACTGGGACCAGCCCCTTACAGCCTTCCTACCCACTACCTGTCCTTCACTGCACATTGAGTCAACAGCCTATGCCAAGGACCAATGGGGCCATCCAGCTATCTGAGCACCCTCCCTGCAAGTGGACAGTATCATTGGAACTATTAATGCAAGCCCCACACTGCCGGTCCAGTGAGCACCAGTGGAGCCATTACAGATGGAGTTATCAGAAATCGGTACCCCCACAATTTCAAGGGTGCCATGAACTGGAGCTACACTTGCCCTCACTACCCATGGAACCATCACATATAGGGGCCAGCCCATGGCCCAATCTCCCACTACCTATTCTTCACTGTACGTTGATTCAATGGCCCAGGTACCAATGGGCCATACCCCTACCAGCTTTCTCACTGCAAGCGGACAGTATCAGTAGAACCATTTTTGCAAGTGGACTTAAAGCAGATCCAGTTAGCACCAGTGGAGCCATTTCAGGTGTAGTTATTAGACTGCCAGCATGCAAGCTTGGGAGCCACCAACTGCCAAACTTCCCAGGGGTCATTGGAGGCCCCCACAACAATGCGTGCTGGTGGAGATGGCAGCTTTAACACTGCAGTTGGAATTGGCACACCCCCCCCCCCCCCCCCCCACAATTTTTTGAGAACCATAAACTGGAGCCACACATACCCCCACTATCCAAGGAAACACTAGCCACCAGCCCTATTACAGCTTGGGTTACCAGACCCTGCACTGCCAGCAGGGGCCATTAGATCAGATGCCAGCCCTTATACTACGATTAGTCCTCATGAACAATTTCAGGCGAAGCCATGTTCTTCTTGTACTGTACATACACCTGCCCCTGTCCAAATAGTGGAACCATTAGCCTTCACTGCATATACCCCACACACTGCAACCAGCCCCCATGTCTCTCCTGCCCACTACCTGTCCAACAGCCCAGAAACCACAGTGATGTCCATCTCCCTCACAGCGAGCGGACATTATCATTGGAACCATTAATGCAAGTGAACTTAAAATAGCCCCACACTGCAGGTCCAAGGGATCAACGATGATACGAAATTTTTTTAAGTCCTATATTTAGCAACGAAATATGTACGTACTACAAAAGTGCTAAATATAGGACTGTTTAAAAAATTTCGTATCATCGTTGATCCCTTGTTCCCTTCCTTTTTACAGCACCATTGCCTTCAAATCCTATATACCACCAACTTTCTCAGAGAGAATGTTTTTTATATCTTGTTCCCTTCATTTTTGATGGCCGATATCGCAAAATGTCATGCAGAAACGTTTGTCTCGATCGCTGATGAAGTACAGCGTATTTTTAAAATATGTAATACAGAAATAGTAAAACAAAGTTTAATTATAAAAATAAGCATTAGTTATTTTAAATATGTACGGGCGATCTCCACCTCCTCCTCTTCCTTCTCTTCCTCCTCTTCCTCCTCTTCCTTCTCTTCCTCCTCTCCCTCCTCTTCCACCTCTCCCTCCTCTTCCCCCTCTTCCTCCACTCCCTCCTTCATCAGCTTCTGCAGTCGTTTTCTTTTTCTTTTTCACAGGCTCCTGTTCGGAAATCAAAATAAAGATACATTGTATGTAAAGCAAATGAGTATATTGCCATTAAAATTTTACACTTTCTTCGTCCATTTCGGCGTCCAAAGGCAAAGCGACAGAGCCTTGGGCTTCCGCTTCCGCTTCCTGAATCTGAAAAGAGTATAGTATATTATATTGTTAGCGTATCCCAACTTACAAGTTGAATCGAAGCTTCGTCAAAATCTTCAGTATACTTAGCAGCCATCTATACATGGAAATATAAGCTCACTTAATACGAGCTCACACGTTAATGTAGCTCAATACAGCTTCACTGTTTTTTTGTTGTCAAAGCTTAATTAAGATTTGTGCCGTATCATGAATATCATTATAAAAACGCGTCCCGCGTATAACTCTCGAACCGAGAAACGGATAGTGTAGCTCTTTATTGCTATCGATCCACAATGGAAAGACGATCATTTTCATGTCTTGTTCAAGTCGCCAGACCGTTTACTTTAAGAGAACAAAAAAGCTCGTAGTTCTCGTTCCCAGACCGTAATTTGTCCATAGTCGTCGTCGTCGTCGTCGTCGTCGTCTTTATGGGTGAGTATAACTCGAGATAGGAAAGGTTTTAAAGAGCGCCAGTTACACCAAAAATCGTAGAAAAATCTGACAATACATCTTCAGGTATCAGATATATAAATAAAGCATGTAACTAATTTACGAAATTTGCAGCTGTTCTCACGCGCCAAGATTACGTAATCCAACGTAATTAGAGAGTTAGCTGCCGTTTCCATGACTATGTTTTACGTATAATTAAAATTGTGTACCGTTATATATGATTGGAACAGGTGGAAGTTTCATTTGTGTTTTTAGTTTTGCTCACCACTTTTAGCTAGCGAAGTTGTTTTTGTCAAAATGCCTTCACGGCTTCAAAAGAGGAAAGCTAAGCGACGAGAGGAATACCTCCTAAATCAAGAGTATGAGTTAGAGTCCTCCCGAGTTCGGTACGATGCTGATGCTGAACAAAGGCGGGAGTCTGCTCGTGAAATGTACAGAGCAAATCTGGAGTCAAACCGAGCTTCTAAGAGGCGGCGACATGAACAGAATTCTGACAAGATTCGAGCTTCTAAGAGGCGGCGACATAAACAGAATTCTGACAAGATTCGAGCTTCTAAGAGGCGGCGACATAAACTGAATTCTGACAAGATTCGAGCTTCTAAGAGGCGGCGACATAAACTGAATTCTGACAAGATTCGAGCTTCTAAGAGGCGGCGACATAAACTGAATTCTGACAAGATTCGAGCTTCTAAGAGGCGGCGACATAAACTGAATTCTGACAAGATTCGAGCTTCTAAGAGGCTAAAGATTCAGGCAAATCGAGAAACCAATCGGGCTTCACAAAGGAGTCTATATTGGAGAAACTCTTCTGCTGCGCGTTCAGCGAAAAGGGCGCAGCGTAAGCGTAAGCGTGAGGCGGAGACAGCACACTACAACGGAAATACAACTACCGCCAAAAGGTGAGTTGTGCATGGAATATTATGGTTTGGCGCGCTTCTTTTAGTCTAGAGCAGCTGGAAAAGTGCTTTATACGTTGCTAGGTGATATATGTACAGTTGGATTTTGTCATGTTGCGTAACGGGTGCATGTTGCTATTATTGATATTAGTTGCACTATTTCTGTTACAGTTAAGTTTATTATGCTTTGCAATACAGTTCAAGCCACTTTTAATGTCACCCCTAGTATAGTACACGCGGTTGACATTATTATGTGGCTTCTACATGTATTATCAGTGTCAAAGTAAGTAAATTTCAGTATTGACTGCATGCTTCCATCTCCTTAATCATTTTAGCTACTGCCTGTATGAACCCAATGATAGTGTTCTAACGGAGTATAAGGGTGGCCTTGAAAAGGCTATTCTAAGTAATAGGACATTGTTAGATGAGTTAAATGATGCCTTTTGCCTGACCCATCCATGGTTAGCACAAAAGGTTACCACTAGATCTGCACATGCTGCTGTTAGCAAAGTTAGCGCAGATGCATTACTTGCTAAGGCACTGAACATTCGAAGAACAAAAGCAGGGGGATTGTTAAAAGATGTTCGTGCCATTAATACAATAAAGTTATCAGAAAATGATATTCTAGCTGGGATAAGGCATCATAGTGCTGTCTCAGAACCCTATTTCTATGATACCTCTTACAATCACACAAAACAGCATGGGCCTATACCAGTAGACCTCAATGGTAGGTGTGTTGTGGCAGAGGAAATAGAGAACAGAGGTGGCCATGATAGTGTGCGCCCACTGAAATGGAAATGCACAAGTGAGTGTCGAATGCTCACTGGTGGTGAAATAGAAGTAGTGCTGGAAACCAAGTTCCTATTTCAAAAATGCATAGATGATGTCCGGGCTGGACTAGACAGTCTTGATTCAGGGTGTAGTTGTGTCTGTCATGATAGCACTTTGCAATCAGACTTGCACTATAGTGAATGGCGAGGTCACTCTATTTGTTGTGAATTTCCAACCTGCTCCAGTCCACTGAGGGTGATAAGGGCAGCTGCACCTCACTACCCAGTCTTACGGGGGCTTATCTGGCCACTTTATTCTGCCCGCAAAAATCATCTGGCTGTTAAAGCTATTGATGCAGCGCTTTGTAGTGGAAGTGTTGAAGAACTATTAGACTTACTTGGCTTGAAAGACAACTTGTCACATTTGTTCAGTGATGAAGGGGTCCAGCATGCTGTAGTCAGTGATGACCATTCATCACCTGGCTGTATCGAAAGGCACCTGTTAGTTACACATGCCGATCTCATTGCTGAGCTGCGATCTAAGTTTTGTGATGATCCAGAGTTTGCATGTTGCAGCTGTGAACGGTTATGTCAGCGCAAGCAAGTATCTTGTGTTGATTTTAGTAACCTTGGCAAGTACAAAACTAGTATATGGTTGGCATTGAAACCTCACATCTTACAAAGTGGTTGTTCTGAAAAACTATACATTTGTAAGCATTGCAGACCATTTCTAAATAAGAATACCATGCCTGCACGATGTGTTCTTAATGGTCTGGTCACTGAACCTGTACCCGATGAGCTGTCAAAGCTTGATGCTCTCAGTAAACAGTTAATTCAGAGGGCAAAGGCATTTCAAACTATTGTGCGATTGGGTACATATTCCGGAAAAGTATAGGCATATAACGCACTGCAGGCCTGTAAAGGTTGCATGTTTTTCCTACCACTCCCTCTGAACAAAACATGGGAAACCTTATCTGAGGTCAGCATTGGTGAAACTGACTTGGTGGCTTTGCCTGACCCTCAGTTGTTCATAATTTTGAATGGGGTTCCCACAAAGAGTAAGGTAGTGTGGCAAACGTTGGTAGATGTAAATGCCATAAAGTTAGCCATTAAAAAACTCAAGCAAATAAACTGGCTCTACAAAAATGTAGATGATGCATCTCTTGAAGATGCAGCAAAGCAAGTGGTTGAGGTGGTTGACAAGGCCTCTAGCAAAATGTTAGAAAAAGCCTCTGTCGATGACATAGCAGATTTGCAGTCGTACACAATTCGGTCACTAGATCAACAGGGATCAGCTCTGATGGATGTTGATCAGTACAAGATGCTGAATATAAAAGATGATCTGATCGAAAGCAGGCAGAGACATCTTGATGTGATGTGTTTTCCAACATTGTTCCCCTCGGGACACTTTGGTGAATTCCACCCTCGAGCGATACGCATAACTGCATCAGAGTATGCCAAATCCAGGCTGCTCAACAAAGATTCTCGCTTTCGAAAATTTACGTACTTAAGGAATTACTAGCGCTGTATATTGTGTGACTCTGACTATGTCAGATTCGGAGCGGTCACATGACAGTCTTGATCCCCACTTTTATGGCTTCTAGAGCCGATAAAAATCTGTTGTGGGCTGTTACCATTATCAAAACTAAGTTAGCTAAAAGATCGAAATGGACCTTTGCGTGAAAGATCGGAACTACGATAAAGTCATGTCCGGAGTAAAAACTCAGCCGTTGCCTGGAGACATTGTGTCACGCGCTCGGAGTCATTAATTCCTTCCCGCTCGGACACAGTGATCCTCCGGCCGATCCAGCTCCTGATCAAACTGTGCTGCCAACAGTACATGTAGGCTGAATCTACCATACAAACTGGTAGTAGCCATTCTTACTGCAAGGCGATTTGCTACTTGTGACAACATCATCCTTCCTCTGCTTTCATACACTTTCAATTGCCTCTTGGCATTTGTTGTCACTTCTTTTGTGTTTATGCCTTTCAGCTGCCTGTCACCCTCACATATGCTTCAGATAAAACTGTTGGGTTTAGCGGGGATGGGATGGTGAGATCAAGAGCACCTGGTTGACCATTAATATTAATATTAATATTGCAGACCGCCTACATTTAGCAAATCTATACTACTACTGTTTCCTTACTTTTTACTCGATCCTTGTCCACACATCCTACATGTAAATATTTATACCTTGTACACTTTCACTTTCACTTCCACATCACATTACAACTGAAACAAGCCCAGTACACTACATCTTAACTCTTCAGACTGTACATAAACCTAGGCATGTCTTCCATTTACAGGCACTCCTTAAAGAGCAGCTTGTTGGGTGTGGTGGAGGTAGGGACATTGGTGATCTTGTTCGGAGTGGAGCTGAACATGTGACTGGAGTCATTCAGTATGATTACAAGTCACAGTACTCACTTGTTGACCAGCCATGTCTTCACACTTGCTGGGGTTGGCACTGTGGACTGGCTACTAAGATACTTAGCAACCACACCAGCCTGTGTGTGAGGGTGTGTGCGTGGAGGTGTACATGGTGTACATGTAAAATCTTGTGTGGTTGCAAGACATGTACACTTACCACATGGGGTGCGGCCATGGATGTACCTGCATGGGGAGGAGGCAGAAGAAGAGTGAGGGGGAGTGGTACAGATATGGAGATGTGATGAAGAACACTTCAGTCTGCACAAACGGGTGAGTTACCAGAGATGGTGTTTATCCCATTGTTTAGCCAGGTGGAGGTAATAGACACTCCCTATAGCAAGGTGGGTAAGGTGTGGTAACCAGATTGCAGTGGGCTGATCCATTCCAGTGCCCAGACCCATCCCAGTGCCCAGACCTATCTCAGTGCCCGGACTCTTAATAGCTAACTCACTGGAGCAATGATATGGGCACAGGTCCCATAATTGCTGAAGGTTGCAAACTTGTCAGTGGAATCGCTGGCCATAACTGTAACACTGAGGATGAGGTAATGATGATGTAATGATTGGTGATATGAATATCATTACATTAATGGTTCATTAATGCACTAACCCTTTGGAGGCACTGGCAGGTGAGTAATTGCATGCATCTTGGTAGGAATTACCAGCTGCTATCACAAAGTTAACTCCCTTTGAGGGAGGGAGGGAGGGAGGGAGGGAGGGAGGAGGGGGGGAGGGAGGGAGGGAGGGAGGGAGGGAGGGAGGAGGGGGGGGGGAGGGAGGGAGGGAGGGAGGGAGGGAGGGAGGGAGGGAAGATCAAATAAATAACCATTGCATCCACACAACCCCCCCCCCCCCCCCCCCCCCCCATACAGCAGTCACAGCTGCATCCACAGCACTGTTCACAGCAGTAGACTTCCCTCCTCCAAGGGACATACTGTGTGCACAACAGATCAGTGACAGCAGATGGAACAGCTCAGTAGTTGTATGCACACCACCACCATCTCTTACTTGGCCACTGACTTCTTCCCAGGCCTGTGCTGGCCTGCCACCCAGTTGATCCCACTGATGACTCCGCTGGTAACATATGATGTCAAATGAACACCAGAGCAGACCACCATTACAGGGGGGTCACTTACTTCCAAGAACCAGAGCCCGCTGCATTCAAGACCCTCACCGCTATAGCAGTGGCCTTCTTGGCGAGACCATAAGTGTTGGACATCACGGTACCTTAACATTACGAGGTGGTCATGGAGCATGTGTTAATTACATAAATTGTTAACCCAACCACCGACTTTCCACCATTAACGTACCGGCTACGTGGGTTCCATGACCGTTGAGGTCTGTCATCGGAGAAGGGCTGTCCACGTAGTCTACACCCTGAGTGTGAAGCATGTGAATATCCAACACACACACATACCCATACACATGCACACACATGAATATAGCAACATGTCTAAGGTACCTAAGTACACACTCCCACCCAGCACACAGCACATACAGCACATATACCCCCCTCCCCAGCACACACCCCAGCACACACATCAAACCTACCCACTTAGCTCTTCCACCAAAGTCCGGGTGAGTAGTTGCAATACCTCTAAATTTTGACACAATGTGTAAGGTGGGTGTGTCTTCAGATGATGGTGGGTGTGGCTTACGTGTCAATGATGTACGCATCCACTCCTGTCCCATCAGCTGTGACCAAGGAAACAGATAATATATGGTGTGTGATACCATGCATTATATCACAAAGATATACTTACTTGGGCCATAGGAGTAGTCACTGACTGTTGGACGGTTCCTAACTGTGGTCCTCACAATACCCTGTGTGGGGAAATATGGTTCATATTCCCCTGTGGTGGTTTTCCACAAAGAATCTCCCAAAGGGGTGAAACTGTGCAAAGTTGCCAGAGGCCAGACATAATATTTCCCTTCCTGAGATAGGTTTCACTCCAGGGAGGGGGGTCAACAAAATCAAAGATGTTTGCCTAGTTGCATCAGCCATTAGGTACTGGATCTTTGTAATACAATAATTATAATTATTGTATTAATTATATACATGGCTCCTGATCTCTGTGTGTGTGTGTGTGTGTGTGTGTGTGTGTGTGTGTGTGTGTGTGTGTGTGTGTGTGTGTGTGTAAGCAGAGTGGTAGATTCAAGCGGTAGATTGTAGGGATAAGCAAAAACAACATACGTAACCACTAAGCCGCTGACGGGGCTTCCTAAAGCATACATTACTTTATCGCAAGGTAGTGATTACGTATTGATAATAATAAAAATGAACAGTCAAATTGTCCTCCCAAGACCACAATCGGCCGGTCATTATTGTAAAATGCGCGGAAAATGACCGATAACCGCACGTTATTTCCGACTCTGGACTGTGTGTGTGTGTGTGTGTCACCACCACAGTCACCTTTCATGCAGCAGGCACATGTAGCAAAACTCACCCAAGTAGCTCCAGTTTGAAGGGAGCAGGACTGCAGGGTGTGGACCTTCTGGTTGCACTCCACGTAAGCCACCTCCTTCATAGACCTCAGCACGTCCCTCGCTCTGCGCGGGGGAGAGACAAACATTTTGGCGCCCATTGGCCCAGTGCACATCCAATCAAAAGCCGGCCCCTACTTGTCGCTCAGCTTGGCGGCATATCCGTTGAAGTTTCCGATGATGTAGACGGAGGTCAGAGCGGACCCGTTTCCTCCGTACTCACCGATCAGCTTTCGTGCTACTGCAAGGTGGTCGGCAACTGTAGCGAGATAAGGGCATCACACGCATCCACGGGTGTCAGTACGTGTAGCACACACACCGGCCTTCTGTGACAGCTGCTCGTTCAAGACGACAATGTACTCTCCGGGGATAGCGGTTGGAGAGGATTTGGAGAGGAGCGGAGCTGTAAGGAAGACGACACGGATCGAGTGAGCAGCGTTCTAATGAGCCACACCCCGCTCACCTTGGTAGGAGGGAAGGGCAGACGATCCACCCAGGAGAAGGAGCAGCGTCACAACGAGAGCAGACACCTGGAACATTATCCAACGTGCAACGGAATGCAGCTTTTAATGAACCAATGCTTCGCAAAACAGTTTTTAATAAGCCGGCAACGCACGAACGGCGCGATGAATACGTTTTACATTCAGAGCAGCTGCATAGTGCATGCGCACATGTAGGGATCGTGACTGCCCGCAGAAATGTGTGCACTTAGTGTATGTAATAGTATCAGGGGCACGTTACAGTACTAGTAATAGTACAGGGGCGGACGGAGGGGCGTGCAACTAGGGTGATAATAAATGATTTACCGTTAGGGGAGCGCTGTATAAAATCCCCATGCATCGGGGTCTGATCGACTCTGATGCGAAGCCCCAGAACAAGATATTATTTTATTGGTGCCATGCAGATAGCAAATTATACCGTCCGACGGCCGTGGAATTTACCGGAACGGGGTCTGGGGCGGAGCCCCAGAAGCTGGGGCCGACGCTTTTCATACAGGATATTAGCGATCAAGAAATCGTTTAAAAAGCATACACGCAGGACCGGGGATGAGGGGAGCACATCAGATGCACACTTTTACATGTATGCCCGACAATAAATTAATACGTAGTTAGTCTGGGAACGAGACTAGCTAGGAACTATATTATAACTTGATTCGACTTGATTGCCAATATAAATGTAGATAAGAAATCTCAAATCTGCCCTCCAAGTCCCCCTACCCCGCTCTTACTTCAAAAATATCTTCGCGGGCCCTGCTGCGGTACATATGCCTTATTCACCAAACAATCAATTGGATTAACGGTATCTCTACATGTATGCATTCCAATTCAAGGCATTGTATACATGTATATCATCTCTGGTTTGGTGAATAAGCTTATATAAGGCCTGTTTAAAATTTTCGTACATACTTTGATTTGGATTAACCATTTATAAGTGCGCGATGTTGGTTAATTTTTTCATAAACGCCCCCCCCCCCCCCCCCCCCCCCCCCCAGTAGTTATATGTTGGCGGGCTGCATTCCACGGGCCGCGTGACTTATTTACACGCTTTTGATGGAAATCAGGCTGCAGTTTTAGGGCACGGATATATCATTCATCGTCCTGGCAGTGCTTAAACGGGCAGTCAATTTTTTCCCCGTAGAAGGCATTGAAAGATTTAATACCTATAGCTATATATATAATTATAATTATAATATATATATATAGATGGCGAATATGAATAACGGTAACATCACTCAGTGTTAATAAATATTGTCCACTGGGCAAGTAATTTTGAACAGCCTTCAACCGCATTCATTACAGTTGACAATAGTAATTTGCCGACAAGACAGAGAGAGAACCGGACATGGCACCAACTCTAGTGTTGCTTTTACTGTCGGTAAGCACAGCCTGGGGTCTTCCCGCTTATCAAGGTATGCCCGCATGATGGCCGTGTCCGTGCACAAGGGGTGGGGCTCGTTAATGGGGATTCGCTGCAGCGCCGCTCTACTCCGGATCCTCCCCGAGTGCTATTCCCGGGGAATATATCGTCGTATTGAACGCAAAATTGCCTCAAGATGCCAGTGAGTTTAGATTCCGAACGCTCACTATACCGCACGCTCGCATCTCGTGACTCTCGTCCCGAAGTTCTCAACCACCTCGCACAGGCGCGAGCTCTGATCGCCCACGACGGAAACGGGTCCGTTCTCACCTCCGTGTACAGCATCGGACACTTCAATGGATACGCAGCCAAGCTGAGCGACAGGTGATCCTTATAATTATAGCTGGCGGAATCATTGTTATACTTGTTCACATGCAGAGCGAGGGACAAGCTGAGATCTATGACGGATGTCTCTTACGTGGAGTACAATCAGAAATTCCATATTCAGCAGTCCTGTGCACTTCAGACCGATGCTACATGGGTAAGTGCGCGGGTATATCTATATAGGGCGCGGGCAAACCATTCTCCCCTCCCCCGCCCGTATACCGCATCTGATATATGTCAGTGACATTTGCAACATTTAATCCTCACCACACACACGCACATTAGGGTATTGTGAGGACCACATATAGAGACCTCCCTACAGTCTTTGACTACTCATATGGTCTAGGTAAATCATACCCTGCAGACAGTGTTTGTGTTACTACTGACATATTTCCAACCGACAATTATACCCACAGCTGATGGGACAGGAGTAGACGTCTACATTATTGACACGTGAGTTGTCGCCACGACAACATAAATCTGACCTAGCCATTATGTGACTTGCACAGGGGCATTGAAATATCCCACCCAGATTTGGGGGGAAGGGCTAAATGGGTGAGTTGGAGACCAAAACACTGCGTGACATTTCTACAGAGGACATTACTTTTACTTGACTTTAAATAATGCACCCTCAGGGTGTAGACTATGTGGACAACCCATCACCTGAAACAGACCTCAATGGTCATGGGACCCATGTAGCTGGTAAAACAAGACGTATATTAAATTCCACACTTAAAACACATGCCCCACCCTCAAAAGGTACCGTGATGTCCAACACCTATGGTCTGGCCAAGAAGGCCACCTCTATCGCCGTGAGGGTCCTGAATGCAGGGGGCTCTGGTTATCTGGAGGTAGTACCATATTGTACCGCCTCCTCCTCCTCCTCTACCTAACTCCACCCTCTACTCTTACAGGATATTGTTAGTGGGATCAACTGGGTGGCTGGCCAGCACAGCTCTGGGAAGAAGTCAGTGGCCAAGTAAGAGATGGTGGTGGTGTGCATACAACTACTGAGCTGTTTCATCTGCTGTCACTGATCTGTTGTACACACAGTATGTCCATTGGAGGGGGGAAGTCTACCGCTTTGAACAGTGCTGTGGATGCAGCTGTGACTGCTGTATGTGGGAGGGTGTGGGGTGGGGTGTGGATTGCTGTGTGTACATTTCCATATGCTATGCTGTTGTAAATGGGGGCAGTGTTAATAGTGCACTTTCCTTATAGGGAGTTAACTTTATGGTGGCAGCTGGAAATAACAATCAAGATGCCTGCAACTACTCACCTGCCAGCGCTACTAAAAGGTACTTAAATACATGAATGATACATAAATGATACATGAATGATACATAAATGATACATAAATGACACATGAATGATACATAAATGATACATGAATGATACATAAATGATACATAAATGACACATGAATGATACATAAATGATACATGAAAGATACATGACTGATGCATGAATGATACATGAGTGATACATAAATGACACATGGATGATGCATGAATGACACATGAATGATGCATGAATGATACATGAAGGATACAGGAATAATCTTTTTAAACCCCCTTAGTGTTACAGTTATGGCCAGCGATTCCACAGACAAGTTTGCAACATTCAGCAATTATGGGACCTGTGCCCATATCATCGCTCCTGTGAGTTAGCTATTCACTGGGATTGGTCTGGGCACTATGATGGCTCTGGGCACTGGGGTGTGTCTGGGCACGAGGGTTGGTCTCATCTTATTATGCCTGATATGAGATGATAATTGGTCACCTTTCATCTCACTACCTGTGCTTATGGATGTCCACTTTACTTAGGGAGTGAAGATCACCTCCACCTGGCTAGATGGAGGAATCAACACCATCTCTGGTATGTACATGATTTCACATCCTCCTCTCCCTGTTTTCTCTCTTCCCCATACCCACCTTTCTTTCCATGTTTCGTTGTTCCTTAGGAACATCAATGGCCACACCCCACGTGGTAATTGAGCATGTCACATGGCAGACAACATAGATGCACATGTACACACCACCATGCATTCACATGCATACACATGCCCACTACATTCACACTACACACATCCTCACACACAGGCTGGTGTGGTTGCTAAGTATCTTAGTAGCCAGTCCACAGTGCCAACCCCAGCAAGTGTGAAGACATGGCTGGTCAACACGTGAGTGACTTGTACTCATATCACAATGCCTCACCAAGTCAACTGTTGATCCAACCATGTGCTCAGTGCCACTTCAAATAAGATCACCAATGTTCCTACAACCACCACGGCTAATAAGCTGCTCTTCAGGGACTGTATTTAGCTCAGTTGAGTTCAAAGTGTTTATTACTAGTACTACTCTGTGGACTGTAAATTATTTTGCTGTTTATAAAAGTAGAGAATCAGTCCCTAGTATAAAGGGGTGGAGCAGTCCCTAGTATAAAGAGTGTGGATCAGTCCCTAGTATAGAGAGTGTGGAGCAGTCCCTAGTATAAAGGGGTGGATCAGTTCCTAGTATAAAGGGGTGGAGCAGTCCCTAGTATAAAGAGTGTGGATCAGTCCCTAGTATAGAGAGTGTGGAGCAGTCCCTAGTATAAAGGGGTGGAGCAGTCCCTAGTATAAAGGGGTGGAGCAGTCCCTAGTATAAAGAGTGTGGAGCAGTCCTTAGTATAAAGTGTGTGGAGCAGTCCCTAATATAAAGTGTGTGGATCACTCCCTAGTAAAAAGAGTTTGGAGCCTTTCAGACATAAACCTGCCTTGATTGCAGACCTTGGGGTATGGGGAGTTTAGGTTGAGGCTTTGCTTGATATTTGTGTCAATACCTCACTGTTTGACTTTTCCCACTTATGAGCAAGCCTGAGATTTGTTATTAGATATGGTTATTATTATTACACATACATATATAATAACATCTACACCCAGTCATACAACAAATCAATAAGATGAGGGCATTAACCAGGTTAGGATGGAGGTGGCATTTTCCCTAACCAGTTGTATAATTTAAGGCGGCCATAAATGTCATTCAAGGTGACATATTTAGGTTTGCTAATTCTTGAGGTAATTGTGGAAAACAGTTTTGTGGCTTCTTTTCCCCATGCTCCATAACTTTCAGCCACTACAGGAATGCACACCCAACAACGGTCCAAATAAATTAAATTATCTACGCCAAGCAATAGGCTAATGCTTCCCATCCCAGCCACAGCTTTGCACTGCTGACAGTCTCTCTGCAGTAAAAACAATGCATGGGATCTCTGTTACTTAATGATCTCAGAGACTAAGATCTGATTGCACCAAGAGTCTCAAAGGCTAGATGCAGGACAGAATGGCTTGAATGTGCATATCTAAGCTTGCTGCTTGCATCGCTCTCCCTTGGCTGGAAAAAATTTCTGAGAAGGATGTACTTATGATGTTATATCAATATGTATGGCGAAAATGTCGATCCTCAGTCCATGTACCAGCTAAGGTGATAAGTAGAGCCAGGTTGGGAATATATGTGCATATGGAATAGAATGCCAAATTGAAGTCCAACATATATGATTATCCATGCATTCTATGTCAAAGGAAAAACATTCAACCAAGCCCCAGACTGAGGAGTGAATGTGACAAGGAGCCGAACAAGGGTTGCTGCCATGTTCAGCAAATCGTGTGCAACATACTGTAGGAAAGCCCATGCATGAAAGCTCAGCTGCATGATGGTCTAGAGACCAGAGTGGCAGAGCCAAACACTTTGCTTATGATAGTTATATTGGATGCACCAGCAGCAGAAGCCAAAAAGGCAGCCGGTGCTATAGGTGAACTGCACTTCGTAGTCCCAAACCACCTAACTTAATTGGAAGATGAGCTTGTATAAGGCAGGCTGGGTCAGTATTAGTGAAGAGTGGCTCAACGTAGATTCTAGGACGGCATCAAAATCACATAACTTGAATGACAACCAACAAGGGTATGTGTAGAGAAGATATACATTATAATTTTGCATGGGGAGTCAAGGTGGTATACAATCCCTCCCCAATACATTTTCTTTAGGAAGGTGACTTTGGCAGCCATATATAGATAGAAGTAGATACGGAGAGAGTCAACATCCCCAACGGGTGAACCAAGAGTTGCATCCTTAGGGTCTGTATAGTGTGAATTTTGGGGGATTAAGGCTCAGTGTTGCAGCATCCTTACTGATAACCTCTGACTAGCTTGTTCTGGTTAAGCATAAAGACCTAAAGTTAGACCAACTTTGGTTCCCACATCGAGATCATGCATGCATGCATGCATGAAGTATACATATTTCCAGTTAAATGCTACTTGTGGTTGCATACATTCTGCATGTTAACCATCCTGCATGTTTATAATGCCGTGGGACACTTGCTGGATGGATGTAAGTAGGTATATACAAGGATAGCTAGGCACTTTCCATCACTTTAACTGGCACTCTTACTAGTAGAAGATGACAGAAAGTACAACCCATTGCTATGGCCGGCCTAATTGCACAATCCCTAATTTTTTAAAGCGCAATCAATGAAATACCACTGACTGCATGGAAAAAAAAAAAAAAAAAAAAAAAAAAACAGGAGAGTGGCAAGCTAGGGCATATCTGGTTTCAAACCATCTGGGCCACCTGCAACGTAAACCATTGGAAAAAGACCGTGTGCATCCATACCCTCTTCATTCACTGCATGGCTGAAATAGAGGGGCCAATAAGAAGGGGGATAAATGAGGGACATGGAAGTCTAGAGTTTGGTGGAGGTAATGCATGGATGTTTGTGCTGAAGAGTAATGAGAAGGGATCAGTCGGTCCTATTGAACGTTCTATAGGCACTTTCCTCAAGAGCTGACTCGAAATGTGACTGTATGGCTAAACTATAATAACGTGGATCAATGTTGCGGACTATATAGGTGGCAAAATAGACATAAAAGGTTAAACTGCATGAAACAGCAGTAATTTGATCTCTGAGTTGTGCGTCATATATACGCAAGCAATTCTTTCCACACGCATATCTTGTGATACACGGCGAGTCGCCCATATCTTAATAGGCGTACCCACCCACACGCAGCATACGGGAGACCCTCAGGCTCTTCCGCTTTATTGAGGACGATGGCAGCGTGCAGAAGGAGATGTTCATATGCGTGGGATGCCTTCTCCGCCGTGGCTTTTGAGTACGACACTCCCAAGATCGTACACATACAGAACAAGCCTATCGGAGTGCTCTATCGGCTCTTTCAACTAAGCATCATTAGCGGAATGGTCGGGTAAGTCGTCTGTTTCCCGCGATCCCGCGAGTTCGCAGCTAATTGAAGCCTGCTTTGCACATCGTAGGTACAGCATCGTGTACATGAAGGGTTACCAGGATATGGAGAGCGTACTCGGGACCGTGTCACTTAAAACAAAAGGAGCGATGCTCTACAATAACTCCTACCAGCCGTTCATGCAGAACTGTAACGGACCATCAGGCCCGCAAGTGTTCGATCCGGCCGATTACGTAATTCCTCCCCAGGTAAGCTAGCTTACGGCCTTATGCCTTACTTTATCAGTAAACAGTGCAACCTTCGCATGGAACTTTTGCCATTGCAAATATGCATTAGGCCGCTTCTCATGCAGCAGGTGCGGAGAGCCGGCGAAACGTACGCTCGGCTGCAATGTCAGGAACTTATACTGAAGCCCGTTATAAGGGAATTCACACATTGTTCTCAGGAGGAAGGGTCTAAGTACTGCATGCATTCCGCGGTTATGGACGCTAATGTTAATAATTACTACCCCTTTGGGTCTACACTCTACAATGCATAGTTTCTGCTGAGTATAGCTCATACCACCTATTAGTGATCATCAGGGCACGATCAAAACAATCAAATTGGTAGAGTAACATTCCCACGCATGCACGCACATGTACAACCCGTTGCTATACGAACTAGTATACGTATCGAGACGTCATACGGTATGCGGCATATACAGCAAATTAAAGCCACGCATCATCATTGCAGCGAACCAACGCCGGTGTCGTAGTGTACAATGTCCCCCCTAAAATTTGTCCCCCCGGACGTTTTGCACTAAGTGTACAATGTCCCCCCGAACATTCTGCACTAGTGTACAATGTCCCCCCCGGACAATCTACACTAGGGCAAACTGTCTCCCTCCAGGGTAAAATGTCTCCCCTCATAACATTTTATTTCATCTATGACAAGGCTGGGAAACTTTTAATGCAATCCTAATATGGACTTGCAGTGTACAAAAGGGTGGTATTTTCAAATGCGTATACCGTATCGCACAACGGCAATACACGCGCAGGATCGCGTTGACACCATTACTCAGTAGCTCCTATCCGTCGTCAAAGCTGTATGTCGTTCCGCCGCTTAAAATGCGCATTAAAACCAATACTGACACACCTACACGAAAGTTTAGAATATAAAATTCCTTGATGAGGAGCGGCGAACATTTGTTGATATAATTCATGGCGGAAATCTCATATATGAGAGATTGAAATATATTGAAATCAATAGGATCATAGCTAGGTACTTGGATATTTTTTTCAAATTGATATTTTTGCAACAATTCGCATGGTTCTAAAACGAGTAAAAAATGTGCATTCCAACGGTATATTACTTATCATATAATCTTTTTTCATTCGGTCAATACGGCAGCATAAAGCGGTACTTTTGAATGTATGGAATTGAATGACCGCGCAAAAAAAAACTGTGCCGGTTTAACTTATATTCGCTACATTGATCTTACCAAATATGCTACTGCAGCCAAATATATAAGGAGTAACTGCCACACATACCTGTATATAAAAATCCTTTTTAGAAGGTACTACAGCCGATATTATGCATAAAATCATGCCAAATATGCAGGCTGCTCATGGTAGCGATATAGAAACATATAGCCAAATGTATATATATCATGTTCTCGGAAACAAAATTTTACCATTCAATGAAAAAGGCATTTCACATGTCAGGAAAATCAACAAAAATAATATTTCCAGTAATACAGCTGTAATATGCATATTTTTTCATCTTCCCCTTCTTCCTCGATGTCTTCCTGTGTCCAGTAACAGTTGGTGGCTTTGGGAACTTTACCAGTACTTTTCACTGTGTCTATGATGCAGAATATTTTGTTTTTGCTCAGCAACTTTAAGAATTGTTGACCTTTATACATATAAAAATGAATTCTGCAACTGAATACAGAAATCATGAGTCAAGCTATATCACTGATGTGAAACATAGTTTCCTGTTTGACCAGAGGCTATAGCACCTAATTGCAGTACATACAAAGTTACTGGCACAGTGTGCACACTGATATGGAGGTCATTGATGTCCCATGCATCAACTGTTGTTGAGTCCCATGAAAGAGTGAGATTTTTATTTGCATACATTACTTCACTTACCTGAATATCACTGATGATCCCTAATTTACACATTGATATACTGTACTACTATGAGGAAGACTATCAATAGTTGTACCCACCAATTCAAAAAGTATTGCGCTAATCACATTACACACATGTGTTATGGGTGCCCCATATTGGAGGCAATAGTAAATAGCCTTGCAGCAAGCAGTGCTATATTTCTTGCTATCATTTCTGGTCATGATAATATTTGAGCCTGATAATCAATGTAGCAATTCTTCATTACTTACATGTAATTCTATGTTTTGAACCAAATCAGTGATTTTGTTTTGCAAATCTCCTCTGTGTTATCTTACATCCCTTGTGTACAGACAGCAACTTTTTATATTTACACTAAATAAACTGCTGGTATGTGCCACTTATGAATTTCTTAATTTACCTGTTTTTTTTTATTTTTATTTTTTACATTGACATAATTGTTTATTAATAAGCTATACAAGGAAGACAATAAACACATTATATGTGAAAGTTAGGTCTATGGCGGAGGAGCTATCCTAGAAAGGACAGCTGTGGCATTGGCACAGACCAGGTTGAGATTCAGCCGACCATTAGTTTTAAGTTTAATCAGTTCTTAACATAAGGTGGATTGCACATTACATTTATCCAGCTCTGTATTCAAAACTGGTAGAGGAACAGCTACATTTTCAGCTGTGTCAACAGACACTATAAACTGCTCATTGAGAAACACCTGTACTTCAGCCCAACACCTTGTAAAATTTTGACATTATGACATATTGCCCCCCGCAACACATCAGGTGTAGTGCTGAGACTGCTTCCAGCAGAGTGCTCAATAATTATATGATACTTCTTGTATTTTCAAAACGTTGGGATGCTATGTTAGTGTGGATGTAAAAACACCAAGCCCCTTTCGTATCATGGGTGCTTACAGTTAGTTACGTTCATTAAATGTAATTATTAAAATGGTAAAAAAAAATTCTTTTCAAATCATCAGCAACAGTCTTCATTATCCATGCAAGTACACACAGAAGTGTTGAATAAAAATATAGAATTTCATAAACATAGTATTAAAAAACGAATTATAAGCTCACATTGCATGCTGCTATGACAAATTTTGATTAAATTGGTTTGATTGATAAGTGCACTGCGCTAAATCAGAATCTCGAGATATGCAAGGCGATTTTACTACATAAGCAGCAGAGTCTGAAAATAATCTAACTAAAGAACCCACGGCAACGATAAGGTGCGTTTTATATAGAACACCTCTTTAACACTCTCTACCCACGTAAAATAAAGTGAAAAACATATCTTTGTAACATTAAGGCAAATAAGTATGACGTCCCACTGTCATAAAAGCTATTAGCTTTCACGCGTACCTTAAACCATATGAAGCCGTTCGTGGAGGCTTCGAGACAACACCCTGCGCATCGTCTGATTGCCCTCATACTTAAATAAGTAATGCAACTAGGTGTCCTTAATGCCTTCATATGTATTTCATGGAACCCATTCAATGCGCTACAAAATTCTATAACCAGCAAACCATACCCTTTTTTGACACGCCCACAACTTACTACTGCGAATCATTTCACCGTATACAACGAATAGCTAATGCTAAAAGAAGCCATGGGCTACCTTTATAGAATATAGCAAGCACAACAGAACTCGAACAATCGATCGCCACAAATCAATCCTCTCCGGCAGTCAAAAATTACGGCACAATTTTTGGGAAACAATTTTTTACGGTAGTTACGTGATTTATCCAAGTACCTATCATAGCTTGAAAAGTGATGTCATATAAACACAGCTCCACACTGCGTGCACCGCCTGGGAATAGATATGATTCTACCCTGGTTTTGTCGAACAAAACCCATCTTGACGTTATTGCTTCAACATGGTTTTTGTTCGACAGCACATATATTCCCCATCCTGGACACATGCACACAATCTGGGCAGGATGGTTTTTACGCTATATTAAGGACAGGTTTTTTAACCAGCCAACAAAATCCAGGTTGGACGTTTATATATAACTGTTTCCTTTGTTATCCTATAAAGGTAGGACATTGCGCCCTAGTGTGGAGTGGGGGGAGGGGGGGGGGGGGGCATTTTACCCTAGGTTGGGGGGGGGCATTTTACCCTAGGGGGGGGGGGGCATTTTACCCTAGGTTGGGGGGGGGGGGCATTTTACCCTAGGGGGGGGGGGGGGGGGGGGGGGGGGGGGGACAGTTTGCCCTAGTGCAGAATGTCCTGGGGGCCATTGTGCACTAGTGCAGAATGTCCGAGGGGACAATCCATCCTCCCACACTGGCCAGAGCATATAGCAATGTACATCTGTTGTATTTATTTATAGCCTACTGTGAAAATAGGATATGGATATGCTTGAATCGTTCTGGTCCCTAATAACAGAATTGAGGAGATGCGCATTTTTCTAACCCCCCCCCCCCCCCCCCCCCCCCCCCCAAAAGTGTATGCCCCTTTTAACCTCCTAGTCTTGTTCTTCTAGGAGCCAAGCTCATTCTTTGTGATGACCAACATGTGGATCACGTGCAACCAGACCTACGGGGTATGTGGGGAGGACCCCAACATAGCCGGCCGCTGCTCTGGACCCTCCGACTGTGCTAAGCAGAGCACAATTAAGGGGAATGGTGGGCGTGGTCACTTGTGAAGGATACTTGTTGGAATTCTCTCTTCCCCAGGCCCAAGAACTGGAACATGTGACATCCGCACTCACACCTGTGATGTGTATGCATGGTGTCCCACAGAGAAAGAAAACAGAACATACACGTAGGTCTATGCATGCATGTGATAGATGATAGATCTATACCATGCACTGCATGTAGTGTAGGTCCACTCCCCAGTGGAGCATAGATCTATACCATACAGTGTAGGTCCACTCCCCAGTGGAGCATAGATCTATACCATACAGTGTAGGTCCACCCCCCAGTGGAGCATAGATCTATACCATGTAGTGTAGGTCCACTCCCCAGTGGAGCATAGATCTATACCATGTAGTGTAGGTCCACTCCCCAGTGGAGCATAGATCTATACCATACAGTGTAGGTCCACCCCCCAGTGGAGCATAGATCTATACCATGTAGTGTAGGTCCACTCCCCAGTGGAGCATAGATCTATACCATACAGTGTAGGTCCACCCCCCAGTGGAGCATAGATCTATACCATGTAGTGTAGGCCCACCCCCCAGTGGAGCATAGATCTATACCATGCAGTGTAGGCCCACCCCCCAGTGGAGCATAGATCTATACCATACAGTGTAGGTCCACTCCTAGTTGACCACGCATGCATGTAGATCCACTCTTTCCACTCCCAGTACTGGCATGAGGAATACCTTATGTTGGGCTTCTATCATGCACATACCAAAAGACAGCTACAAGTTAAGTTGACTTTAAAAGTCACACCTTTGCGTCTATATAGAAGCCCTGGAGGGGTTCATACCAGTGTGTGGTGGTAATTGCTTTCAACCTGATATTCAATCTGGGCTTAAGACACTGAAGTCAAAGCAACTCACCCATCCACCCACACACCCACACCCTCCCTCCCTTCTCCCTCCCTCCCTCCCTCCCTCCCTCCCTCCCTCCCTCCCTCCCTCCCTCCCTCCCTCCCTCCCTCCCTCCCTCCCTCCCTCCCTCCCTCCCTCCCTCCCTCCCTCCCTCCCTCCCTCCCTCCCTCCCTCCCTCCCTCCCTCCCTCCCTCCCTCCCTCCCTCCCTCAGAGATCTGGCTCCAAAGATCAATGCTGGTGACTTCACTGTGCTCATCAAGAATACTGCTAGGTTCCCCAGACTTAATAACAAGTATCTGAAGTAGGTACCTCCCAGAACATGTCTGTGATGTGACTACTTCCATTTGTATTCCCGGCAGACAGAATTACTTCAATAACACGTATCTTAGCAACTGTGGGCTGTGAGTTTTAAGGGCTTAAGACCCTTTAAAATTTCTTGAATGTAAAGTCTTTATGTGTCATTCCAAGCTGTGTTGCTAATGACATTCCTTATATGCAAGAGTGAAATAGACAGTACATGACATCACATGAGTAGGCCAATTTTTTTATTTTCTGTACCAACAGCTGGTCCCCAAATAACACTTACTGCCCCATTTTTCGGCTCAAGGATATTGTTGCAATGATCGATCCACCTCAGAACTTCACAGACCTTTCCACACAGGTACAGGACCCTTCACGCCTAGCCTTTTGACAATACACTTATAGGAAGTGTTGATGTTCATTCCATAGGGAGCTGAGGTTGCCTTGACGATCACTTGGAATTGTGACTTGGACCAATACTCTTGTGACCCTCAATACAGTGCAAGGAGGTGTGGCTTGGTGCAGTGTTATATGTGCGTGTGTATGTGTCATACGTTTGTGTGTTGTGTGGTATGTGCAACATGTGTGTGTTGTGCTTGTCATGAAATTATGTGGCAATGTTTTTAAATGATCACAATTTACCTCTGAATTAATATAATTAACCAAATCAAAATCCAATTTGCTCACATTATTTAATGTTGCGTATACGAATTCAAAATATGTAACTGATTTGTACTTTATTATATGTACCATGTTTAACTATTTGCCAACTCCCCTCCTCCCCACAGGGTGGATACGACTGATACTAATTCTGGAGGATACAACTTCAGGTAAAGCATGCATCATCAGATGTTAGTAGTGTGATGCTACCTGTACACACACCTTACTGTGAACATTCATTCCCTCCTCCCCAGGTTCGCCAAGTACTGGGAGGACAGCCTGGGCATCCAGTATCGCACTTTGACAAAGGCATACGGAATTTTGTTTGTTGTGGAAATAGATGGCAACGTATGTGCAGCACATCTGTGCACACCTCCTTCTCATGCACATGTACCCCTCCCTCACCAGGGGGGGAAGTTCTCAATGGCTATATTGTTCTTCAGGCTTGGCTCCACTCTTGCCTTGTTAGGAATTGTGAGGATTTTACAAGTGATCACGAAGAATGATCCTCTTGTATCGACCTCTCCCTTTCTTCCCTACTCCCTCCCCTCCCCTCCCCTCCCCTCCCCTCCCCTCCCCTCCCCTCCCCTCCCCTCCCCTCCCCTCCCCTCCCCTCCCCTCCCCTCCCCTCCCCTCCCCTCCCCTCCCCTCCCCTCCCCTCCCCTCCCCTCCCCTCCCCTCCCCTCCCCTCCCCTCCCCTCCCCTCCCCTCCCCTCCCCTCCCCTCCCCTCCCCTCCCCTCCCCTCCCCTCCCCTCCCCTTCCAGGCTGCAGTGATATCAGATATGGTGGTACTGTATATTGTTCCAAAGCGTGGCCTGTATCGCGAACAGAAGTACGTACTGGTCAGCACAGGAGGCAAAAGAGCGTTATCAACATCTTCTGAAAACGGAACTGCGATGACATCATTTATTGATGAAAAAAAGGTATACACATGTTGTACATGTAAGTATTATCATACCTACTTATTCCCTTGTTTAGGAACCGTTTCTCGCGTGATGAGCTGCTAAATCTTCTACATGCAAAGCTTTAGATGCAGGTTCCGAGAGGATCACGTCCGCATGCAAGGGGCCGGGCTGGGAAACCTAACCCAATCATAATTACAATAAAATTCATAATAACCGCATGTTTTTTCAAGTTTTCAAATAATTTGATATTCTAAGAGATTCCTCGATCCTCTACAACTTATTCCTTACGCACTTTACAACGGTACGATTTTTTTTTTTCAATTACGCATACATTTCAATTGCACGCGTCAACTTTGACGCTCGTTTCTGGACACAATCTGGAGAAATGTATATTATTGCGTTATTTCCCTTTTCGCAGTCATATATCGGAACGGTTCAATATAGGATTTGTTATACCACTAACGCTCTCAGAGAGAATGCGGTTTTTATATCTTGTTTCCATTTAAAACATCAACTGTGCATGTGTGCGAACTGCAAGTGTTGTGTATAAGGGGTCAAATTTCTTTAATGGTGGCTGCATTGGCTTTCCTTAATCATTCTTCTACCTTTGCATCACCGAGTATACGCAGATGTGACGTAATTGCATGGGCACGAGAAGAAAACACTAATACAAACGATTTGAAAAAGCATGACTTGAAAAGGTGGGCTTTTGTAATTTCAAAATGTTGTGGACGTATCAAAGATGAATGCTGTATAAATTATATAATACATACATGTATAGTGATGCACTGTATAAATCGGCTGCTTTCGCCACCTAGTACTACTGCCAGTAGTCTACATGTATATTAATGCCGTATCCCAAGGCCGCTGAAGTATCGTCTTCCTGCTGCTTGGAACTCGTGTGGAAACTCGCAGTTGTTCAGAATCCCGAGTTGCTGTCTTGCTCTCCGTTCCTGGGCTTGTGTCAGACGAGTGCCTGGAGTAGCACTCATCAAGGAGTGATCGATTGCCGTGTGCTGCACCCTGTTCGTCTCCCTGTTCACCATCCGAAAGTTATCCGACACGTTCAGACACCTCTTCATTTCTCCATCGTCCAGTCTCAACCCGAATTGGCTTTTGATATGTTGCGCTAGTTCAAGGGACAGCACGTGAGCTACGTCCTTATTCCTTATGTCCGTCCCGGGATGATATTGCTGCTGGCTGCGCTTCCTCCGCCATTCTTGACCATCTGTATCGTCCGCACCGCTGTCGCTGTTGTCTTCGGCCTGTCCATACTCTTCGCGGAATTGCTCTTCCTGAGTGACGTCACGCCATGGGTGCAGCGAAATGCATGTATCATCGTCGCTTCTGTTATTGGTCTCCATAATAAAAATAGTTTTTAGCAGGTGTAGTAATAGTCAATTCCAGGCAGGCAATTTATATTATACCCTTTGGAATCAAAGTTGCGCAATTCGCGGCACTGAAATTTCCCCTGGTTACTTCCCGATTACAGCATGAAAAGTATAATTATCTAGGTCACATATACATGTAGTCTCGGCCCCAGAGCAGTTGCGGTCGCTGCACCCGTTGAGTCGGGGGCCGAGACTTAGTGATACAATTACACGTACAGACCACTCCCTCCAGATCTATATATAGACTATGCTGTTTCGTCACCCGATTAGATAGATGTCATTGTGCCACCTGGTCGGGTAGTTCGGGTACCAAACCCGTACAATTCTTGTAGAATCTGCAAAAAAGGGGATTGCAGTCCGATCAGAATGCAGAATGCAACATTCTACGGATGAGCTGGTAGTATACATAAAGCTAATCTGTTTACACCTTTAAAATTATAGAATTATTCATTGATACCGATTAAACACGCCAAAATTCATTGACCAATCAGTTGTATAATACGCCTGTACTAAAACTGTACGACCTTAGCCGCCAAGACGCGAAGGTCGTGCTATACGCACAACTACCCCCCGCACCAATATAGACAGACCTGATGGAGTGGTCTGCACGAACATGTTAGTGATAATTAATAGGGGAAATTCCTGTTTATATGAATCCCTGTTTATGCTATATTAAATCGGGAAGTAACCGGGGGAATTTCAGTGCCGCGAATTGCGTAACTCTGATTCCAAAGGGTATGATATAAATTGCCTGCCTGGAATTGTCTACTACACCGGCTAAAAAACTATGGAGACCAATAACAGAAGCGACGATGGTATTTCGCTGCACCCATGGCGTGACGTCACTCAGGAAGAGCAATTCCGCGAAGAGTATGGACAGGCCGAAGACAACAGCGACAGCGGTGCGGACGATACAGATGGTCAAGAATGGCGGAGGAAGCGCAGCCAGCAGCAATATCGCAAGGAGTACAGCTCGGCTCATCCCGGGACGGACATAAGGAATAAGGACGTAGCTCACGTGCTGTCCCTTGAATTAGCGCAACATATCAAAAGCCAATTCGGGTTGAGACTGGACGATGGAGAAATGAAGAGGTGTCTGAACGTGTCGGATAACTTTTGGATGGTGAACAGGGAGACGAACAGGGTGCAGCACACGGCAATCGATCACGCCTTGATGAGTGCTACTCCCGGCACACGTCTGACACAAGCCCAGGAACGGAGAGCAAGACAGCAACTCGGGATTCTGAACAACTGCGAGTTTCCACACGAGTTCCAAGCAGCAGGAAGACGATACTTTAGCGGCCTTGGGATACGGCATTAATATACATGTATATTATAGACTACTAGCATGCAGTACTCAGTACTAGGTGGCGAAAGCTGCCCGGCGATTTATACAGTGCATCATTATACGTGTATGTATAATATAATTTATACAGTGCATGATATTCATCTCTGATACGTTCACAACATTTTGAAATTACACAAGCCCTCCTTTTCAAGTCATGCTTTTTTTTTTTCAAATCGTTTGTATGAGTGTTGTCTGGCTACGTGCGTGCTTATTAACAGAGCTCTAGTCTCGTGCCCTATATACGTCGCAGCTGCGGATGGATTATATACTTTATAAGACTGATTCATTTTTTCCGTAATAATTGATAGTATAACAAGATATAAAAAACATTCTCTCTGAGAAAGGTAGTGGTATATAGGATTTGAAAGAAATGGTGGTGTAAAAGGAAGGGAACAAGGGATTCATGCAGAGGAGATACAATGATTATTCCTATATTTAGCAACATAATAGTAATGACGTTCTATACAGTGCTAAATATAGGAATAATCATTGTATCTCCTCTGCATGAATCCCTTGTTCCCTTCCTTTTTACACCACCATTTCTTTCAAATCCTATATACCACTACCTTTCTCAGAGAGAATGTTTTTTATATCTTGTTTCATTCATTTTTTTTAATAAGTGACTACTAGTATATAGGTGTACATGTAGTACAATGTTGAATACGATTGTACGATAAAATCCAGCCGTTGTAATTCCCACGTTTATTGCCTAGCAACACAATGTTTACAGTTATGTTACATTTGCAGCTGTTCCATTAGTTCGAAACTCACGCGCCAAGCTTTCCCTCTTAGAAGCTCGTTTCTGGTCTGAGTTCAGTTCATAACGTCGCTTCTTAGGAGCTCGCACCGCAACAGAATTCTTTTCCTGTTGCCACCTCTTAGAAGCTCGGTTCGACTCCAGATTTGCTCTGTACATGTCACGAGCTGAGCCTCAGCAGACGCCCGCCTTTGTTCAGCATCAGCATCGTACCGGTACCGAACTCGGGAGGACTCTAACTCATAGTCTCGATGTAGGAGGTATTCCTCTAGTCGCTTAGCTTTCCTCTTTCGTAGCCGTAAACGGTAAAGGCATTTTAATACAACATCGCTAGCTAAAAATGGTGAGCAAAACTAAAAACACAAACGAAACTCACACCTGTAAGTGTTCCATGCCAATCATACACAATCCACAATTCTGAAGCATTGTCATGGAAACGGTTTTAATATAGCTAACTCTCTATATTACGTGAGATTACGTACTGATATCTTGGCGCGCGAGAACAGCTGCAAATTACGTATATTGGTTACATGCTTTATTTATATATCTGATACACGAAGATGTATTGTCAGATTTTTCTACGATTTTTGGTGTAACTGGCGCTCTTTAAAACCTTTCCTATCTCGAGTTATACTCACCCATAAAGACGACGACGACGACGACGACGACGACTATGGACAAATTACGGTCTGGGAACGAGAACTACGAGCTTTTTTGTTCTCTTAAAGTACACGGTCTAGCGACTTGAACAAAACATGAAAATGATCGTCTTTCCATTGTGGATCGATAGCAATAAAGAGCTGCACTATCCGTTTCTCGGTTCGTGAGTTATACGCGGGACGCGTTTTTTTAATGATATTCATGATACGGCACAAATCCTGCCTTCTATTACAGAAAAGTGCATTCATCAGAACCTGTTACTTGTGTGTGCATGCATTTATGTAACTCAGTAGTGTCATAGACACTTGTTTTGATTAGTGGTAGAGAGAAAAGGATCAGTCATTTATACCAGCTGTGCAGAAGTACCCACCAAAATGCTATGCATACCCATGTCCAGCTGTAGCAACACTGAACATGTCACTGCCTAGCAACATCATGTTTTGTGGTTTGTTTCTGAATATATGGAAGCAAACAACATCAAACTTATAAACTCCTGGGGTTACCTTCTTTGTGATTTGATTCAATTGCCATTGAGGATAGGTCCCCCATATTATGCTTGCTTCTCAGACATATATGTATTATCCACTCAAGGTGGAGGGTATCATGAGGCCCAATCTCACTCCTTGTCGCCTATTTTAGGCAAATGAATCTGCTTGGACAATCAGTTGATAACACACCTACCATTGAGGTCTACTGGTGCCATGCTGTTTTGTGTGATTGTAAGAGGTATAATAGAAATAGGGTTCTGTGACAGCACTATGATGCCTTATCCCAGCTATAATATCATTATTTTATTGCATTAATGGCACGAACATCTTTTAACAATCCCCCTGCTTTTGCTCTTCGAATGTTCAGTGCCTTAGCAAGTAATGCATCTGCGCTAACTTTGCTAACAGCAGCATGTGCAGATCTAGTGGTAACCTTTTGTGCTAACCATGGATGGGTCTTGCAAAAGGCATCATTTAACTCATCTAGCAATGTCCTATTGCTTAGAATAGCCTTTTCAAGGCCACCCTTATACTCCATTAGAACACTATCATTGGGTTCATACAGGCAGTAGCTAAAATGATTAAGGAGATGGAAGCATGCAGTCAATACTTCACTGGTAATACACGTACATGTACAAGCCACATAATAATGTCAACCCCATGTCATGCATTATTTGTGTGTACTATACTAGGGGTGACACTTGAACTGTATTGCAAAACATAATAAACAGTGCAACTAATATCAATAATATGAATACTGTGTAGCAACACCCGTTATGCAACATGACAAAATCCAACTGTACATGTCATCACCTAGCAACACAATGTATAAAGCACTTTTCCAGCTGCTCTAGACTAAAAGAAGCGCGCCAAACCATAATATTCCATGCACAACTCACCTTTGGGCCTCACGCTTACGCTTCTGGTATTGCGCCCTTTTCGCTAAACATGCAGCAGAAGGGTTTATCCAATATTGTATCCTTTTGGAATCCCGATTGGTCTCTTGCTGCTTTTGCCTCTTAGAAGCTCGTAACTCGTCAGAATTCAGCATATACGCCCCCTCTTAGAAGCGCCGAACCCGAGAGAGGTCTCTAACTCCTCGTTTCGATTTTGGAGGTATTCCGCTCGTCGCTTTGCTCTCCGCTGTTGTTGTCATGAAGGCATTTTGATAAAAACAACTTCGCCAATATGAGTTAAAAAATGATAGATAACTAATACTATACACATATCACGTGAACATTGCCATGGGAACGCTTTCTACGTATATCAGTAACATGCTTTATTTCCATATCTGAGACCTGTAGATATTCTTCCAGAATTTTCTAGATTTTTTGGTGTATTTTGCGCTCATTACAACCATTCCTATCCCGAATTATACTCACCCAGAAAAACTGTCGGAGGAGAAATTTGGGACTGGGAACGAGAACTACGAGCTTTTTTGTTCTCTTAAAGTAAACAGTCTGGCGACTTGAACAAAACATGAAAATGATCGTCTTTCCATTGTGGATCGATAGCAATAAAGAACTACACTATCCGTTTCTCGGTTCGTGAGTTATACGCGGATCGCGTTTTTTTAATGATATTCATGATACGGCACATGCTGCATATTCAGGTATCAGCAGCTGTGCATTTTATAACACGCTTTTGCAACTGATTAATGGTATTTTCAGAAAGGGAATTAACCCTCACCTCGTTTAACAACTGACCAAATTCAGGGTCGCGTTTTTGTCGCTCATTAATGGTCAGTTCATCATACACTACAGTTTCCTTCCAGATGTTCACTGATGTCATGCAGCCTAGCCTTGCTGCAATTACTCTATTGCTAATATTCTGAAACACCATTGAACCATTCACAGGAGGAAGCTGCAGTATGTCCCCAACAAGCAGGACATTCATTCCCCCAAACCATTGGTCACCCCCAAACAATTCTTCTAGTCTGAGGTGAATATAACTTAAAGTGAGGCTTGAGAGCATGCTCACTTCATCAATAATGATTAACTTAACATTCCTAAAGCCATTTCTCATCACCTTTAGTGATTCTTTAGGCAGTGGCCAATAGATTGATGTTTTCGAATCATGCTCAACTGGCAATTGGAATAGCCTGTGAACAGTGACACCATCTATGTTAAATGCAGCCAAGCCAGTGGGTGCAGCCAGTGCACACCTCACAGACTCTTTGTTATCCTTTCACAGATCATTTACAGTTGCCCGTATGGTATGAATTAGAAAGGACTTTCCTGTGCCACCAACCCCACTTATAAACATGCACAGGGGGCTACAGTTAGTACACGAACACGCGCCATCTTCGTGGCGTTTCTGGTGTGTAAGATGGTCATTGACATTATTGAAAATACGCAATTGGTCAGAATTAAGCTTTGAAATGCGATCTTCAACAGTCTCTGCCCCCGATGTACATTCATTGAGGAGAAATACATCATCCAATGCTGCCTTAGCTTCACCCTGGAAGAACACATCTTCCTCGGCAGCAGGTGCTGGAGCATCTTGCACCTGCCTTGCTTCATTGATAACTTTCACTGCTGTCTGCGCTTTCAGCAGTGCTTGTAATTTTTCGTGGTGTTCTGAGAGATCAACATTACCACCAATGTGGCGGTTAAATGCAACCTCTGCCGTTTCACCTTCTGCTATTAAATCATTCTCATCATGAAATGGAATAAATAACAGCAACAGAGAATAGTAATAGTCCTCTCTCTGGTTTTCGTTAGAGGGGTCGAAAAGTTTGTGATTTGGCAAGTGAGGCTTTTGTAACTTCTGGTATACTCTGGTACCATTGTCACTCGTCCCACTATACACATACCACTTTATAAAGTCATACAGGCATACACCTGCCAGTGTTTTGGGCCTAGTAGGGTAAAATATATCTACCACACTACCCTCCAAAATATCAGTGGAGCCAGGATTGTTTTTTTCAATCTCTACAAGCTGTGCATGACTCTTAAGCCTGCGTTTACGCTTGTGGGGCATTGAAACATCAACCCATTTCACAGTATCTGATTTCTCAGTGAGATGATCACCAAGCAGTAGGTCACTGGCCTCGTAGAGGCCGCACTCTCTGGAACGTAAGGACCTGACTCCAAATGACCACAGTTTTGAATAAATACTACTATTAGCATTGACCTCCTGCCACACTTCCTGCATGCCACTTTTCTCAGCCTTGGTTACATAACCTGTGACATAGTGAGCTAGAGTCAATGAAGATTCAGCTATAAACTGGATATCCATGTTGGCCCTCCACAGAAGAAGCAACAGTGGATTGTAGTCATTGACCCGACACTCGTCAGCCGAGCGTGGCAGATGATAAATCTTCTTCCTGGATTTAAGGCATTCCTCCACTGGGTATAGCACCGCCTTCTCGGTACAGTCACGTGGAAAGCCAAATCTGCATGTGGTAATGAAACCACTTTTTAGCTTTCGCCTGCGTTTGCAATAGTCTGTACATTTGTGCATCTGGTATTTTGTGACCAATGCATGAAGCTCGGGATTGAGAGCTGCATCAGGGATTTTGCAAGTGATACGCTCTTGAATCCATGCTAGAACCTCGTTGGGATCACCCTTACCAATCACGGGTGCTCCCTGCACCCATAACACTATATGGTAATGCGGTGCTCCACGTAACTGGTATTCTTTCTTCCAAAAGAAGTGCTCAATAACCCCAAGTACTGACCCTTTCAAGAGAACAGTGTTGAACAGATCGTGAAAATTTTGTGAAAATTTTCTAGACACCGAAATAGGGTCTTCAGTGCAACGCTTATGTGTTGGTACATTAGGAGGCTGGTCATGATTAACCTTCCTAAGGTATCTAGCAATGTGCTCCGAGTCGTACTCGGCACAGCTCAAAGTAATGAATAGAGTTGGGGAGCCCCATTCTCTCAACATGCATTTTAGTTCACTACTTCTATGGAACCAGTATTGTTTGGTACCACGAACAGACTGGAATATTGTGGAAAGGTTTGCCTCAATACATTCGTCTGATTTGTTAACTCCAGCAAGGAATTCGTGCACAGGCATTTTGGACTTAGCTGTACTATTGAGAACATTATAAATGCCTGCAGAGATTTGCCGCATTTCTTGTTGCCACAGCAAAAAGAAGACGTATTGTGGATCTTTTCGAAAGCGAGAATCTTTGTTGAGCAGCCTGGATTTGGCATACTCTGATGCAGTTATGCGTATCGCTCGAGGGTGGAATTCACCAAAGTGTCCCGAGGGGAACAATGTTGGAAAACACATCACATCAAGATGTCTCTGCCTGCTTTTGATCAGATCATCTTTTATATTCAGCATCTTGTACTGATCAACATCCATCAGAGCTGATCCCTGTTGATCTAGTGACCGAATTGTGTACGACTGCAAATCTGCTATGTCATCGACAGAGGCTTTTTCTAACATTTTGCTAGAGGCCTTGTCAACCACCTCAACCACTTGCTTTGCTGCATCTTCAAGAGATGCATCATCTACATTTTTGTAGAGCCAGTTTATTTGCTTGAGTTTTTTAATGGCTAACTTTATGGCATTTACATCTACCAACGTTTGCCACACTACCTTACTCTTTGTGGGAACCCCATTCAAAATTATGAACAACTGAGGGTCAGGCAAAGCCACCAAGTCAGATTCACCAATGCTGACCTCAGATAAGGTTTCCCATGTTTTGTTCAGAGGGAGTGGTAGGAAAAACATGCAACCTTTACAGGCCTGCAGTGCGTTATATGCCTATACTTTTCCGGAATATGTACCCAATCACACAATAGTTTGAAATGCCTTTGCCCTCTGAATTAACTGTTTACTGAGAGCATCAAGCTTTGACAGCTCATCGGGTACAGGTTCAGTGACCAGACCATTAAGAACACATCGTGCAGGCATGGTATTCTTATTTAGAAATGGTCTGCAATGCTTACAAATGTATAGTTTTTCAGAACAACCACTTTGTAAGATGTGAGGTTTCAATGCCAACCATATACTAGTTTTGTACTTGCCAAGGTTACTAAAATCAACACAAGATACTTGCTTGCGCTGACATAACCGTTCACAGCTGCAACATGCAAACTCTGGATCATCACAAAACTTAGATCGCAGCTCAGCAATGAGATCGGCATGTGTAACTAACAGGTGCCTTTCGATACAGCCAGGTGATGAATGGTCATCACTGACTACAGCATGCTGGACCCCTTCATCACTGAACAAATGTGACAAGTTGTCTTTCAAGCCAAGTAAGTCTAATAGTTCTTCAACACTTCCACTACAAAGCGCTGCATCAATAGCTTTAACAGCCAGATGATTTTTGCGGGCAGAATAAAGTGGCCAGATAAGCCCCCGTAAGACTGGGTAGTGAGGTGCAGCTGCCCTTATCACCCTCAGTGGACTGGAGCAGGTTGGAAATTCACAACAAATAGGGTGACCTCGCCATTCACTATAGTGCAAGTCTGATTGCAAAGTGCTATCATGACAGACACAACTACACCCTGAATCAAGACTGTCTAGTCCAGCCCGGACATCATCTATGCATTTTTGAAATAGGAACTTGGTTTCCAGCACTACTTCTATTTCACCACCAGTGAGCATTCGACACTCACTTGTGCATTTCCATTTCAGTGGGCGCACACTATCATGGCCACCTCTGTTCTCTATTTCCTCTGCCACAACACACCTACCATTGAGGTCTACTGGTATAGGCCCATGCTGTTTTGTGTGATTGTAAGAGGTATCATAGAAATAGGGTTCTGAGACAGCACTATGATGCCTTATCCCAGCTAGAATATCATTTTCTGATAACTTTATTGTATTAATGGCACAAACATCTTTTAACAATCCTATAGTCCTATATTTAGCACTTTTGTAGTACGTGCATTTTACGTTGCTAAATATAGGACTATTCAAACAATTTGTACCATCTTGATCCCTTGTTCCCTTCCTTTTTACACCACCATTGCCTTCAAATCCTATATACCACTAACTTTCTCAGAGAGAATGTTTTTTATATCTTGTTTCATTCATTTTTTTTAATAAGTGACTACTAGTATATAGGTGTACATGTAGTACAATGTAGAAGTTAATACGATTGTACGATAAAATCCAGCCGTTGTAGTTTATTGCCTAGCAACACAATGTTTACAGTTGTGCAGTTGTTCCATTAGTTCGATACTCACGCGCCAAGCTTTCCCTCTTAGCAGCTCGTTTGTCGTCTGAGTTCAGTTCATAACGTCGCTTCTTAGACGCAACAGAATTCTTTTCCTGTTGCCACCTCTTAGAAGCTTGGTTCGACTCCAGATTTGCTCTGTACATATCACGAGCAGACGCCCGCCTTTGTTCAGCATCAGCATCGTACCGAACTCGGGAGGACTCTAACTCATAGTCTCGATTTAGGAGGTATTTCTCTCGTCGCTTAGCTTTCCTCTTTCGTAGCCGTAAAGGCATTTTGACAAAAACAACTTCGCTAGCTAAAAGTGGTGAGCAAAACTAAAAACACAAATGAAACTCCCACCTGTTCCATGCCAATCATACACAATACACAACTCTGCAACATTGTCATGAAAACGGTTTTGTCGATTACGTACTTATATCTTGGCGCGCGAGAACAGCTGCAAATTACGTATATTGGTTACATGCCTTATTTATATATCTGATACCTGAAGATGTATTGTCAGATTTTTCTACGATTTTTGGTGTAACTGGCGCTCTTTAAAACCTTTCCTATCTCGAGTTATACTCACCCATAAAGACGACGACGACGACGACGACGACGACGACGACGACGACGACGACGACGACTATGGACAAATTACGGTCTGGGAACGAGAACCACGAGCTTTTTTGTTCTCTGAAAGTAAACGGTCTGGCGACTTGAACAAAACATGAAAATGATCGTCTTTCCATTGTGGATCGATAGCAATAAAGAGCTACACTATCCGTTTCTCGGTTCGTGAGTTATACGCGGGACGCGTTTTTTTAATGATATTCATGATACGGCACAAATCCTATATGAGAGTTACTGCCGTAACTCTCGATACATAATTATACATATACATGTATATGTATATATCAGTGTTGCGCGGAAAGTAGGGGTCAACGCAATTCCGGAAACGCTAGTCTCTTCCCATGCAGATTCACGTACGCAACTGTTACGAACATACATAAATTCATAACTGTTAAAAAAAAAAGCAAGCATTTCATATATGAGCCATCTATTCTGTGCGTTGTGTGAACGATACGCTACACATATCCAGAAATGGCCCATACATAGGCGGTCATCGCGTTGTTTTTTCTTTTCCTAATTGAATTTTAAACATGTCCGATATTCTCTAAAAATCGATCTGATTATGTTGTGTCATTTTCTCATGAAATAAACATTAAGCACCCTTTTTACTAAAATCAAGTAAAAGAATAATTTTCAACCACGCATAATTTAAAAGATGCATGACGCAAGAAAGCGGAGCATTAATATGGCACGCTGCAAATTATAAATTTTAGCAGCCTTATGACTTTGGTTAATTTACTATTACCAGATTCAAATCAATGTTATCGTGCAAGACTCGTGAGCAGATGTCATGAATGATTTAAAATGACCGGCTTTATAGTACTACTGCGATACGCCCACGCATATGTGGATAGAAGTTCCCATGCAAAGAAAGCCGATGGACTTCTGCATGGACCAAAAATTCAGAAATGATGCGTGCATCTGTTATGCCTCATGGCAGTGTATAATGTGATCAGTTCTTTTATCGTTGTCACCGGCCAGAACCCATCGATACCTTAGCTTTTCCGGCCTCGTCTCCTATTCACAAATAACATGCAGTTATTTATAATACTCGATGTGTCGTGCCACGTGGGATATACCTCATGTCATTTGTCAGTAGCACTCGCTGCATTATACTATCAAAGCAGTTGTCTATTTCAACGCTTAAACGTACATGTGTATACATGTAGGTCGTATCGGCAATTAATCAATTTAATGTATACATGAAAAAGCTCGCCGATTTTTATAGGACTGTATTGCCTGGTAACCTAGCTCGGACAATGCTCATTACAAATTCCACGCTCTACTAGTCCATTACACTAGTTACGAGCATTATCCGTGCATCAGTGCATTGCGATACGTGCGGTATAAACTTTTGCGACGGTGATCCAATTAAGCAATATCATAGTCTGCGATTAATTAATGCCGGTTTAATCTCCAGGGAAACATCCCTTAAATAAGGATCATCTTTTACATTGCTAAAAAGTTGTATATTGATTATAGCCTACATAACAAACTTTAGTTATGTCAATGTCCATATGCTAAAACAGTGATGAAGTGGCCCATCCTTATTTAACGATTGACACCATCCTTATAAAATAAGGATCACAACAATATTGACCATAAAAACCATAATGGTTTTAACTCTTGATTTTCTCTGATATAATCAGTTGGTCCATGCAGCTATACTCACAACCTGATCGTCGAAGAAATAGCTTATGGTTAATAAGTTATACGTTTCAGTTGAATCACTGATAACACTTCAAAACAGTGTTGCCGCGATATATCGCGAAAGGCGATATATCGCGATTAATCATTAGTCATATCGCGAAATAAACGTGTACGGACGTAAACAAAGATATACAGAAATAAAATTTAGAAACGAGCAGAGAATAAGCATACATTTAGGTATATCAATGAAAATGATTTACTGTTACAGTTAAACCAGTTCAGTTTGAATTTTGCCTTAACATTTGCCAATGCAGCCTTTCGTGCAAGATGCCACGTCCCCACGGGCTCAACCTTTTCTTCTTAAGGAAAATAAAGCTAAAATGCACAAGTACTTGCTTGCTGGTTTAGCTATGGTAGGGTCATGATTCCTCCACCACAACAACGGGTCATATTGACAGGCTGCTTGTGAACATTGCGCAAGCTATCATGTAGCTAAAAAACAATTGATTTTTTGTGCCATCCAAAGCCTCCCATATGGCAGTTTTGAAGGCTTTAAGATCAACGCTCATGAAATCGTCTGTGGTAGCAAGTACATGTAGCGTAAGTACACGTACCATATCCTTCGTGGTAACCATAACTATTCACCCCAACATTTAATAACCAAGTGATAATTGGTCGTGAATAATTTAACATATATACCGCGATTAAATGCTCATTCGCGATATATCGCGATATAGACGATTAAGGATGAAGGTTATGACGCGGCAACACTGCTTCAAAATTAAAATCAAGCATTTGTACAATGACGTATGCTGATGTACATGTACATGTAGCATGTTATTGTTCAGATCAAACAAACCACATGCAGCATAACTGCGGTGCGTTAAATAAGCCCGACCTTCGCGCGTAGTGGCGAAAGGTAATCTCGTACCCAGACCCAAATGTACGTAACGATGATTATCGCTTACAGTATGACGTCACGTACAGAGGGTCTGGCCGATCGAAGTTGTTCTGGTGCGCCGGAATGTTGGTATTCCAATCAGAATCGAGAGCTCGCGTGACGTCACGGTAATTAGATTCCAATAGCATTCCACACTACAGAGAGGAGCCTGGTGCTTGATCGTGCGTGCGCGGCTAAGGTTGTGAAACTTGTGATATATGGACACGTGTCTAAAACGAAGGTAAAGCCATTTCAAATATGGAAGGACTCATTTACGAAGTACGTCTAAAATCTGTCGTGAATAGCTTTCCAGCCCATCGCGTTCACCACTCTGAGACTATCATTGCGGTGGTAGCCTTTTCTCTCCGTAGCTTAAGCAAAGACGCCGTACAAAATGTGGTCCGGTTGTAGATAATGGCGGAACCGCTCCGGGTAGGGTGCGGGAGGGGGGCACCCC
>OX442418.1:10297075-10318799 GCA_949361645.1 Spongilla lacustris | reverse complement strand
CTGTACTTCAGCCCAACACCTTGTAAAATTTTGACATTATGATGTATTGCCCACCACAACACATCAGGTGTAGTGTTGAGACTGCTTCCAGCAGAGTGCTCAATAATTATATGATACTTCTTGTATTTTCAAAACGTTGGGATGCTATGTTAGTGTGGATGTAAAAACACCAAGCCCCTTTCGTATCATGGGTGCTTACAGTTAGTTACGTTCATTAAATGTAATTCTTAAAATGGTAAAATTCTTTTCAAATCATCAGCAACAGTCTTCATTATCCATGCAAGTACACACAGAAGTGTTGAATAAAAATATAGAATTTCATAAATATAGTATTAAAATACGAATAATAAGCTCACATTGCATGTTGCTATGACAAATTTTGATTAAATTGGTTTGATTGATAAGTGCACTGCGCTAAATCAGAATCTCGAGATATGCAAGGTGCTTTTACTACATAAGCAGCAGAGTCTGAAAATAATCTAGCTAAAGAACCCACGGCAACGATAAGGTGCGTTTTATATAGAACACCTCGTTAACACTCTCTACCTACGTAAAATAAAGTGAAAAACATATCTTTGTAACATTAAGGCAAATAAGTATGACGTCCCACTGTCATAAAAGCTATTAGCTTTCACGATAATCGCGTATCTTAAACCATATGAAGCCGTTCGTGGAGGCTTCGAGACAACACCCTGCGCATCGTCTGATTGCCCTCATACTTAAATGAGTAATGCAACTAGGTGTCCTTAATGCCTTCATATGTATTTCATGGAACCCATTCAATGCGCTACAAAATTCTATAACCAGCAAACCATACCCTTTTTTGACACGCCCACAACCTACTACTGCGAATCATTTCACCGTATACAACGAATAGCAAATGCTAAAAGAAGCCATGGGCTACCTTTATAGAATATAGCAAGCACAACAGAACTCAAAACCAGCACAAACAATCGATCGCCACAAATCAATCCTCTCCGGCAGTCAAAAATTACGGCACAATTTTTGGGAAACAATTTTTTACGGTAGTTACGTGATTTATCCAAGTACCTATCATTGTATATATTAAAAAGTTCGACTGCATGTTTTGCTAAGTTAGACGTCTAAGTCCTTATCTCTTTGGGTCGAAGCTTTGAAGGCCTAATACCTCTTAAGCAACTCGTCACAGCGGAGGTACGCGAAACTTCCGCGGTACACTAATCAGTCACGAATCGCCGTACAGTGTCAATGTACCTCCGCTGTGGCGAGTTGCTGTAAGAGCAGCGAAAGGTATTATAGGCCTTCAAAGTTTCGGCCCAAACCGATAACTACTTATAAAACGTGGAAAAACAGTCGAACTGCACCAGAATGCTAAAACGGCAGAACGCTTTGTTTTGCGTACCTCGGCTCGCAATGTACATACGCGCCCCTCGGAGCAGTCCAGACATTATAGCAGACTTATGGAAACCATATGCATCCACAGAGTACATCATTTCTGGTGATGTCCCTATTTTACAATCTTCAAGGAAATGGTTGGACACATGCTGCTTAATGTCATCATTACTACTACTTACAAGCACAATCTATGAAGGGTTAGTTTCTTCTATACAATATACTTTTTTTTTTCCCACAGCTAGAGTCAAAGACGAGCTATTCACAAGGGTTTCTTCCATTACACGCGACTTTCACTTTCAACTAACATTTTAAAAAATGGAAAAAATTTATTTTCTATTTGAATAAATAGAATAATGGAGAATTAGCATTTTTTTTTAAATATCATGCGGGCGGGGACGGGAACCAACATTGCAATTCAAAGTGGCCTTATAAAAGGGTGACATTTTCGTCCCATATATATGCTACTGCAGATCTGCGTGCATGATGTAATAACTACGTACGCTACATTACTTCCTTTGAATTGTCCGACATTGCACATCATAAATATTCTGCCCCAATTTATAGGGGCTCTCTGTGACTTCGTGTTGATCTTAACTTTTTGGAACAATATGTTCTATCTTGTCCTTGTTCTGCAACAATTGTCTTCAGCAATTTCTTCTCCAAGTGCAGCTTGCTGTTGCTCGACCTCTCTGGACTGCTGCTTCGTGGGCCTCAACAAGAACCTTCTCCACATCGTTTAATCGGATCGTTTCGATCACAGCTTCGATTTCATTTTCATCGTCATCTATCTGCTCACCATTACTTCGTGCGCTGATTGTCCCTCTTAGACAAATGTACGTAGGGTTTCAACCTATCGAAGGGTATAACAGATTTCCTTCAGGGATGATCCCTGTGTTCACTGTGTTGGATCTTAAGGAGTACTTTCCCTACTAAATCTATAACTCGTCCTGAGCGTACTTGTTCATCTGCAAAGGGGAAAAGGGGAGACAAAACATATTATATATTAGCAGAAAGACACCCTTCTCGTCCAAACAGGTGTGCAGCCAGTAGATTCCTGCACACTGGTATGGTATGCCATTATCACCATTGGAATATGTAAGTCCCAGTCACGATCGTTCTCTGAAACAACCATACTAAGGAGGTTCAATAAAGTACGGTTGAATCTCTCTACCAAACCGTCTGATTGAGGGTGGTGTCGTTTTGACCACTCCCAGTAGCTGGCACACTTCCTTTAGCAAAGCGGACTCAAAATTTCTTCCTTGATTGGTTTGGAGAACTTCAGAAGTTATAGCGATTCAGATAATGAGATGCAATTTTCTCATCAACTGTCTCATATATAAATGATCTTTTTTAAAATGTGAAAGGATGACCCTCTAAGGTTGGTAAAATATAGCGTTGCATGATATTCAAATTCGTGCTGCTTTTATAATTCAAGGTGTCTTGAATTTCTATTGCCTTTCACCTTAATAAAATAAATCTGTATGAATAGCCAACATGTTGTTTAAATGAAGTTGTGCAATAATAGATATTACTATCATGATTAATTTATTATTAACTGTTCTCAGGTACAACGAGATGGGGGATGTCTTTGTTGTTTACCTCTTCCTGGATGCACTTGTCATGGTTCTAAATCCCAAAGATGTTCAGGTAAAGTAAGGAAATTTATTTGGATTTATTACATAATCTTGACATTGCAGGCTATTTATACAAATCCAACTTATCGAAGGGACAAAAAAACTCTTGAAAAACTTCGTTATCACTTTGGTGAAAGGTGAACTGATGCAGTACTTAATGAAATGGTTGCTTGATTTGCTAAGTGCAATTTAAAATAGCTTATACAGGGATTGACGGCCAAGTTTGCAACAGGGGGTGGGTTTCGGAATATATAACAGTATTGGGGGTGGGCATAAATAAAAGCCTTCCCTCTGCACCATTAAATGCAGTTTTATTTTGACATGGCACATATAAACCAGGGGGTGGATTAGTCAAATTAGGGGCAAACCAGGGGGTGGGTAGGGGGTGGATAGGGGGTGGGAGCGGTAAATCCCTGAGTGTTATGTAAATTAAAGAGATCTGTGTCAACTCAACTTGTGAACAGTATCCATGTAGATATGTTTCATACTCTGACAGTAGTGTATCAGTGAATTCCTCATCATTACACACGTGTCCATTGAGGTCACCTCACTCCATGCACCAGGGGAATAGTAGGTAAGGGGAGGATAGAGGTAGTAGTAGGTAAAGGGAGGAGTAGGGGTAGGAAGTAGGTCATGGGTGCCCCCAGGGGGGGCCATGCCCTCCCCCCCCCCCCCCCCCCCCCCCCTGCTGAATCGGCCTAAAGCATACAACACCCCCATAGTAATATTTGGCTGTCAAATGGCGCCCCCTTACCCTATCCTGGCCCCACCCTTCCAGAAATGCTGGGGGTGCCCATGGAGGTAAGGGGAGGAGTAGGGGTAATAGTAAGGGTAGTGGTAGGTATTGGGAGGGGTAGGGGTAGTAGTAGGTATAAGGGGAGGAGTAGGGTACATAAGGGTATGCAGGTATCTCATTTGCCATTACACACACTTACCATTAGGGTACCAAGCTTCCCTATGTGGTTGTAAGAGGCATCACGGTTCTGTGATTTTGATTGCATCAATAGCACGAATATCATGTAGAAATTCACCTATTTTTTTCTATGCAGCCTTGTTAAGCAAAGCACCTGCACTAACTTCACAAACAGCTGAACTTTTGTGCTAACCATGAGTGGATTTTGAAAAAGGCATCATTTAGCCCATTTAACAGAATGCTACTAGGCTACCTTTACATTCCCTCAGTATGCTTTGTTTGGTTCATACAGGGAGAAGCTAAAAGGTACAGAAAATGAACACATGCAATGAAATTACAATTACTTGTATCTACAAAATACCTACATGTACATGTACATGTATAAATAGAAGCCATGTTAAAACTGTTAATTGACCTGGGCAGACCTCTTATATATTGATGACAGGGCAAGGTTAACAGGTTTTCCCAAGTACACAATGAATTCTGACCTCTACTGCTATAGTTTATGCACCTATCAATGGTCTCCCACTCCAGTCCCGGCCCCCCAGTGCGGGCACAGATGGGGCGAAGGTGGGGATTTGAAGAGTGCGGTTTTCAAATCCCCAACCCCTTGGGCATTCTAGCCATTCAAATCCCCCACATACTATGTGGAGCAGCAGAAGAGACGCCCGCATAAAATTTCCTGCGCCATGCGACATCATGAATAATTCCCCTGGGGCAAAAATCCTAGTCAATCCCCGTCCAAATGCCCGTTCTGTGCCGGAGACCATAATTGACTGATGTACATCAAACCCAGTTGAATTCGAGCGTACCTATTGGTTTTGGTAGCTTTCCAAGCCTATTACCCCTGCGATAGCATTTTTTCCAGCAGCATGTTTGGCTGTCGGTCGTGCGTTCTTGGAATCGCATTCTTTTCGCCGAAGGAGAAGTGATGGAATCTGCACTCTTCATGGTCGCTGAATGTTCATTGTATAGTTGTCTCTTTAAAGTTTAGTTTAGGCTCGAGGTTCCGGTGAAGACCTCACCGGTTAGTTCTGGCTCGAGTAAATAGTGGTAGTGCCGTGCCACAATTTCACTAGGTTAATTACCACTAATAGGTGTAGTGCCCAGACCGTTCACATTGGATTACATGTACATGTAGTGTACTTACCACCGATATATACAATGTAACCTCGAGAAGAAGAAGAAGAAGAAGAAGAAGGAGGAGGAGGAGGAGGAGGAGGAGGAGGAGGAGGAGGAGGAGGAGGAGGAGGAGGAGGAGGAGGAGGAGGAGGAGGAGGAGGAGGAGGAGGAGGAGGAGGAGGAGGAGGAGGAGGAGGGGAAGGGGAAGGGGAAGGGGAAGGGGAAGGGGAAGAAGAAGAAGAAGAAGAAGAAGAAGAAGAAGAAGAAGAAGAAGAAGAAGAAGAAGAAGAAGAAGAAGAAGAAGAAGAAGAAGAAGAAGAAGAAGAAGAAGAAGAAGAAGAAGAAGAAGAAGAAGAAGAAGAAGAAGAAGAAGAAGAAGAAGAAGAAGAAGAAGAGAAGAAGAAGAAGAAGAAGAAGAAGAAGAAGAAGAAGAAGAAGAAGAAGAAGAAGAAGAAGAAGAAGAAGAAGAAGAAGAAGAAGAAGAAGAAGAAGAAGAAGAAGAAGAAGAAGAAGAAGAAGAAGAAGAAGAAGAAGAAGAAGAAGAAGAAGAAGAAGAAGAAGAAGAAGAAGAAGAAGAAGAAGAAGAAGAAGAAGAAGAAGAAGAAGAAGAAGAAGAAGAAGAAGAAGAAGAAGAAGAAGAAGAAGAAGAAGAAGAAGAAGAAGAAGAAGAAGAAGAAGAAGAAGAAGAAGAAGAAGAAGAAGAAGAAGAAGAAGAAGAAGAAGAAGAAGAAGAAGAAGAAGAAGAAGAAGAAGAAGAAGAAGAAGAAGAAGAAGAGAGTCCCGTTAAAAGCGGGTCCCGTTTTTTAATGACATTCATAATCGGGGTCAAATCCTATATACTAACGTAACTCTCGATATTCCTGCAAAAGCTATCCATGTAACATTGGCATATAAAAGCTATGCCCAATCCAATAGATTAAATTCATGAATAAATGAAATATTCAACAGCTTGTGTTCCAAAAACTATAACTTAGATATATATGCACAGTTATGTATTGAATTCCTATTTCGGGAGGCTTAAGTATGCGATTGCTGAAATGGTGCCTTGTATAAGTAATTACCCTACTACAGTACAAGGTTATAATGCTGCACTGTATTTCTGTAAAGTTATAGTGAGCTGTACTGAACCATGTACCATGTTATGTTGCAGTACTGCTTAAGTGCTTTTTACTTAATTCATAATATACCTCACACATACTGCTGCTACTGTTAGCACCAACAGTATACTGCAATACTAATAACCGGAGTTAAGTTTCTGCACAGATTTTTTTTTTTTTTACCAGATGCTAAGTGTAATGTTTATCTCATTATTCTCATGGTAGGTTCTTAGGAAATGCATTGTTTGCCATTTATGATCCTGATCACTGGACGATAACACGACAACGTTATGCCAAAGTATTTGATAAAGAGTAAGTCCATTGTACTTTTTTAAAGTAGGGAAGTTTAACATGTATTTTCCAGCTTCGTGCAGTGCCTGGTTCCCAGATTTTGTGAATGTATGAGTGCATTGGTAAAAGGACTAAAACCCTTGGCTGATGGTCAAACTGAGATTGATATGCGAAAATTCATTTTTAAGGTAGCCATGGATTTTGCCAACAAGGTAATCCTCATTATCATGGTAACAGCAACATTATTTATATCTGCATGATACTCTGCTTGCAACATTTTGTACTCAAATGAAATATTAGATATGTCTACTAGCATGAGTATAAAATATTATATATGTCTACTAGCATGAGTATAAAAATCCATGCACTCTTGCCAATGAAGTGAATATAAATATAGTGGTTAATTGCAATGCTAGAAGAATTTGTCTATATGTTTACAGGAGCCAATCATTTGCTTGTCAGCTAGTTCAGTCCCTGCAATGAATAGATCATCCTTCAATAGCTTATAATAATAACATGCATGATTTCTGTAATCCGCTTGTTTGTGTGCTACATGTAATAGTAAGATGAATAAAATTCACTGGTGTACATCAAATGCTGTAAAAAGAAAATTAGTATAGTTTGTGATAAAAATACATGCACTTTACTGACTGCTGCCCATCTTGCCATGATGACTACAATAAAAAATGCCATGCATTGCCATCGCATATTTTGGTCGACCCCGTGCAGTTTAATGTCTATTGTCCTGAATGTCCACCCAGGGGTACAATTGGACACCCGGGTGGACAGCAAAAAAAGATTTTGCCGTTGGGTCACGGAAGGCTTTAACCATAATGGCTTACAGAACAAGTCTTTTCAAGATTGGGCTGAGATAAGTAAGGCTTAAATCCTTCAGTACTCGTAAAACGACCCGTGCTAGCGGACCTATCCATTACACTCCAACCAATCCGCACGAAGCGTAATAGATAGGTCTGTTAGCACGGGTCGTTTTACTAGTACCAAAAGAATTTAAGCCTTATTTATCTTGGCCTGATCCTGAAAAGATTTATTCTGTAAGCCAGTACCGTTAAAGGCAGCCAGGTCCCTTCCGTAACCCAACAGCAAAATCTTTTTTTGCTGTCCACCGGGTATCAGTACAATTGTACAAATTGTCAAAATGAGAACTACTCATTACTTTGTTGCTGCATTTATATATTGCAGTCCGCCTTAATTTTACAATGTCTAAAATTTCAACAATCTGTAAACCAAATTCAACGATCTGTAAGCCAAATAATAACAGGTCTGCTGTAACTAACATAAAAGAGATATTGAACCTCTCTTCCTTCATTTTGCAATTAAAATAATAACATCAAACCTAAAAGTGATTAAAGCCACAGTACAATGAGATCTATAATGATAAATTTAGCTGCCATAGAACAAGACTGACTTAGTTTTCCAATATCCATACGAATCTTTATTATGCTGATGAACCACATTTTTGTGGCAACGATGCAACATTTCAAGTCATTAAATCAGGAGCTACATCATTGTGAGAACCACTCCCTTTCTTACATATAGGTCATGTTCACCTATGACTTTGACAAGGACTGGGGCAATAAACCACTAGGAATGAAATACACAAAGGAGCAAAATATCTATTCAATCAGTGGAGCAGTTTTGGAGGGTTTAGCAGCAAGTACGAATCAACTGTTCTTTCAGGTTAGTCTGAACCATAAAAGTACCAAAAGAACATTTATACCAATTATAATGTTAAAAGGTTTTGCAGACTGGCCAAGGGCCTTTCAAAACCAAAATGGTTAACTCATCCCAATAATGCTCCATAATGCACTTCAATAACTCTATATGTTGAATCTTAATGTCTGACGTACCATACATCATCCCTGGCATGGTGTACATACATCCCATTTACATTTGATGCTGCATGCTCATTTGGAGCTTGGCCTGAAATTGCAATGCTTTAATTCTTTTTCTTGGCCCCAAGTGTGATCAATTTGATGCAATCAACTTGATGCAATCAACACTTGATGTGCTTACTAGAGACCAAGATAAGTATTAGAGCTTGACAATTTTGGGCCAATTTCCAGGACCTATACAATTATTGTGAGCCTTCAATTGTACAAGGGATGTTAGTATGGCATAAGTGAATGCAGTTTTTTTATAGAAAGTAAATATCTCATAGGTATATATTGGTATCATCCTTAAAACCATCATGTTTATAGTAGCTTTATTGAATTGTGAGTAAAGGTGCATAGAAATCTCGGGATTCGGGGAATTTCTGTACATGTTTTTACTATTATACACAAACAGTATATGCATCCTACAAAAACTGAACGCTATCGTGAAGCACTAAGAGCGCTTAGAATGGTGGGCAATGACTGCATCCAAAAGAGAATCAAAGCTATGGAAAATGGACAAGATGTTCCAGATGATATTCTTACTCGCTCACTCAAGCTGGCCTGTAAGTACAATATCTGCATTCTCTTGACTAAACAATTTGATATGACATACATAGCTGCTGAAGAAGCTGCTGATATTGAGCAACATATTGACCACTTTGTCAGCTTTCATAGCGCAGGTAGGTCTTCTGCACTACATGTACATAAATTTTTGTGTGTTTTAATGGACTGAAGGGGTGCTGAGGTCAATTTTGGTTGGGTGCTGGGGTGTACTTCAGGTGAAAATGGGACATGAATTGCATTTCTGAATCATAACGTCTAAATGATGCATTGTAGTGTGGACCTAGAACCTTGTCCTAAGCAGTTCTATCACATGGTATTCACATGAGCCATCCTGACACAATGATTAAAATTCATTCCAGAATAGTTCCGTGTACTTTAATATTACACTAATTATTAATTTGGTGAAATTTACACCATAAAGACAAGTAATGGCATAAAAAATGCACTTATAAACTACCTAACTATCTATATTGTAATACTTTGCAAAATGGGGTTAAGTCCATACGAGCTTTAAATACACTGATGCAGGATCGAGATACCACTCAGTTGGGAAGAGAGTTCCAAATTGGTATGACATGTTCAGGAAGACAAACACTTTGGTGCAGTATCGACCTGGACTTCAGTTTATAGAGATTATCCTATATTCAGAAAGTCAAAACTTTGCATTGTAGTGTGGATGTGCGTACCTAGAACATCATCCCAAGTAGTTCTAATCTGACAAAAAATGATACCCGTCTTTCTAGCAGCTACCATTTTGGTCACCTTTCATTTTCATTCTGTGTACTATTGTCTGAAAAAACTACCTACAATGCAATATATTTTAGCCCACTGCATGTGTGCTTGTTTGAAAATAAGACTATTATTTCAAAGTGGGATGAAGCAATGACTACAAGTAGGAATTGAACTGCCCTTTTCATCTACAGTGTACTGTAAGCATCCAGATGAACCTTCATACTGATCATTCTCTATTGTTGTAGACGCTGTGCCAATTTCAAGTGTGACATCATATGCCATGGTGCACACATGTCAAGACCCTGATATACTGCAACAGCTTGTACAAGAGGTGGATGAGGTGTTGGGGAAGAAGACAGCAATAACAATTCACGATCTTAATAAGATGCAATACACAGATCAGGTAACCCTGACTACATGTGTTTAGAGCATTCTCTGTCACTTTCACCTATAGGTTATTGAGGAAGCACATAGGCTGTACTCTCCTACTGGTCCAGTGCCTAGAGAATCTTCCCCTGAAGGGGTAACCCTAAGTGGGGGGTACTATATACCACCTGGAACTACAATTGCAGTAAGTAGAGTCTTTTTTGCTGCTGCACGCAGTCAGGCTTCTGATGTAATAGCAATTATGGTGATACAAATTTTCATGGTTGAATTGGCACATAGCTTCTCTTCAGTCGAATTATGTAGGGATGCTAAGTGGTAAGGAAACAAGGTGGATTGGACAACGTATCTCCATATCGTAGCCCTGCATTTGGCAAATATAAAGAGTACATGTGTGCAGCTATGTGCAGTTGCTAATAGTAGGGCTGTGGTACAGAACTATTTCTTCTGATTAAACGAGTCCTTGTGTATTGCACCACTAAGTATTCCTACATAATACACAAGTGAAGGTTTTTATTACTTGTCCAATCGACTTTTTTTTAAAAATGATACAGTTTTTAATCTTTAAATACTTGATGCAGTTTTTAAATCTGTGAATACTAACATGCAAGCAAACGATTAAAAAAGGATCTAACACCAAGGCAGCATTGCATGGCTGTTATCAGTTGTGGAAGAAATAGAATGAACTTAGCCCAAAAGACCTTTCTAGTATAAGATTAGAAATGGGATAGGTATAGTAAGGCACAAAGCTTTGAAACAGATTTTATTCATATCTCTTGACTGCCTCCAGATGCCATCTTTGCTTGGTTGTGCTGCCTCTGGATGTGCTATATACAGTGACTACACTTTCAAAAAGGGTTTTATCCATGGGATGCTACACTAGCAATGTTGACACAAATACGTGTACAGATAACCGCATGCATGATAACTTTACACACTGCATATGAAAACCTTCCCATCAAGATGTCTTTTAATGATGGCTGATTTCAAAGCACCTGTTCTGCAGTAAAATACAAATTGAACAAGCGCAATCTGTCATGCAATACAATCTTGTATGTGCGTTTTTATTATGGAGCACTCAAGATTCAGTATAACGAGGGAATTTTAGGAAGTAATTTTAAAAAAAAAACACACTTATGCATGAACTGTATCACTGCACCACTTTTGCCTGTAACACTGCATGGATTGTAACTTTAAACATAGAGTGATGTGACTGATGTATGAATTCATATGTATTACCATATCTGCAAATAGACATCTAAAGGAGCCCTGTGTAGGATTCCTCAATACTACGAAGACCCAGACATATTTAAGCCTTCCCGCTTCAGTCCTGAAAAGAGGTTAGTATAAATAGTTGAAATCTCTTGGACAAAATTGCTTAATCTTTTTCTCCAGGCCTGGACCTAACATTTTCTTCCCGTTTGGTATTGGTCCCCGATCGTGTGTGGCAAAACACCTCGCACCGGTCAGTCTACATCACATAATGCATCTTGATTAATTGCATAACTGCTTTGTCACAGCTGCTAATGAAAATAATAATCGCTCAGCTTTTTCAAGCCTATGACATCAAGCTAGCACCAGGATACAAGCCAGAAGCAATAAAAACATTGGCAAAATTTCCCCTAGATGACATACCCTGTACAATTACTGCAAGGAAATAGAATAGAAATTGGTCATTGTATCTGAAATGCAGTGTAGTCACTGTTGGACATTATATTAGTAGAGCTAGTACATGTAAACTCGGTATAATGTATAGGTGGTTATATTTGGATATAGATTGTTCTGCTTTGCTTCATCAAGAATTAAAGTTATGCAAAATTCACAGGAAATCAGCTTTCACAATTGATGCTTACTGAATTTAGCATCGTGAATTGCATTGGTGCAAATTCATTAAGCTCATAAGACCGCACGCATACATGTACATGTACATGTAGGTGAAAAGAACTGATCCTTGCATGAAGTGGTATATAAAAGTTTCAACTCGAACAATTTTATGATAAAATAAAACATTAGTTTTTTTTCATTCACTTTGGAGATCGTTCGACCATTGGCTCTGTAGATACTCGATCGAGATGGAGGAGCGTGTAAAAAATTGGCCCCGATCTTGATGACAGAGAGTATAAAAGTTGGAAATCGTGTGTGTTAAATGGAATTCTATCTGCCTAAAAAACCGAAGAATGTTTTTTTGTAAATCGGAAAACAAAAGCTAAATTAGGGGCGTGCCCCAACCAGAGTGTACGAAGTACTAAAAGCACGCTGGCGTTGTTCCTACCACCATGCACCTTGCAATTAGCCTTCTTTGCTGTACTGATTGTGTTTATTTCAAGCGCGCGTTGGCTGTTTGTTCATTGCTTGGAATAAAGCGGTTTAGCGCCTACATGTAGTGGTCGACCTATCATTAATGATTTAGATTAAATCGTGGTTTATAAATAAAAATAGTAATGATTGGTCTTGACTGATAAGGAAATGGCAACTGTAACCTCGACCGTAACTAAATATTATGCCCGATCCTATTACATCACACAGTAACAATATACATTTTAATTTTCATAAACCAAATGGACCCACTGCCTAAATTTGATGAACCTCCAGCACAACAAATTTAGAGAAGAAAGGACTTATTAAACTTCACCCAGTACAATTGAAGAGAGGCTATATGATGAGAAAAAAATGCTGAATAAATAACAAGAGGCTATACACAGATATTTTCATTCATGTCTAGAACAATAGCTTCAGGTACACTCAATCATTCACAAAAATAAAATGCACAATTAAACTATAGTTCTCTCTTGGCTGCACGGCTTTGATTTGAAGCGTCCTGTCGGATTAAAGTCTTTTTTGAGGACTATGTAGAGTGCTTCATATCTAAGTAAGAGAGATATTTTGTGACACTTCATGATGACCGCTCTGGTATGGCTTACCAGACAGAAACTCTAAAAATCAGAAAGCCACAGTTATGACGATAACCCATATGGGGTGTACAATCATATGATCTTCAAATTGGATGGTTATCACATTGAATCAGAGTAAGGTATGTACATCTCACTAGCAGATGTGGAGCTTTGCGTTGGGGGCGTTGTCCACTCCAAGAGAGCTATGTACATGTACATGTAGGGGTAAGGACTTCACTTGAAAATTTATACCATCAACTCTGCTTTCCATTTCACTAGCTGTGGTACGATGCAGAGACTATATGAGAACCATGTACATGTACATCTAGCTTTCTTGACACAACACTCCACTTAGTGTTGTTTCCACCATCCATTGCATTGTATTCATGCCATGCATCACAGTATGCAGACACCTATGAAACTTCTTAGGCTCAGTGCAAAACATTGTGAGAAACTTCTAAGTATAGAAAGCCATCTTCAAGCACATGGACATCCACATCAGTAGCCAAGGTGGGGACCAGGTTCCATGTTAAGATAGAGAGCAAGATGGCCTCCTTAAGAGGATCCAGACCATGTCTCTCACTCCAAACCTGCAACACAGCCACCTATCTGTGTATGTGCAAACAGATGATCTTGTAAAAGAGATGTCCAAATTTGGTCATGTATCAGAGTTGTCTCCATCTTCAAGCACATGGACATCCACGTCAGTAGCCAAGGTGGGGACCAGGTTCCATGTTAAGGTAGAGAACAAAACCTCAGAGGTCACCAGTACAACATATGGTATATCCATCAAGGGTGATGTATTATATGTTGCTGAAAGTGGCAACCATTGTGTACAGAAGCTGACATCAAGGGGAGAGTTCAGTCATACGTTTGGTCAAACGGGATCAGGTCAGGGACAGTTCAATGTTCCCACAGCAGACATTGATGACTCAAACAACAGACTGATTGTTTCTGATAGAGGTAATCATAGGATACAAATATTCAATGAAGTTGGTGGTTGGTTACCCATGGGGTCTTGCCTTAGACCCTCAGGGAAACATTCATGTTGCAGCCCTTGGTACTATACTGATATCAAAGTCTTTACAAAGGAAGGTGTGTATGTCAGGACATATGGTGATCCAAAAGGTCCCATCGGAATAGCCATTGATGGGGAAGGTTACAGCTTTGCAATTTGTCAGTGAGTGGAGCAGCCATTGTCTCTCCATCTTTGATCCTCAAGCCAACAAGATCCACACAGTGGGGAGTCTGAATTATCCCAGGGGTATTGCAATAGATCCCATAGAAGGTAGTGTATATGTTGCTGTATCAGTTGAAGTATTGTATGTAGTGCTCAATAATGTAATGAATCAGTAATATGATTATTTTTGTTACTCATTGCAATGTGAAGGAGTGTGTTGTGAGCTATAGTTAAAGAAGTGAGTGTGGTCTTTGGATTAGCCAAGTGTAAGCATGGAGACACCCTCTATACCTCCACAGGAGTAATCCCCTACCTCCACAGGGGATGTATCTCATGTGGATCACCTCATAGACCATATAAGCATGTGAATCACCTCATAGACCATATAAGCATGTGAATCACCTCATAGACCATATAAACATGTGGATCACCTCATAGACCATATAAGCATGTGGATCACCTCATAGACCATATAAGCATGTGAATCACCTCATAGACCATATAAGCATGTGAATCACCTCATAGACCATATAAGCATGTGGATCACCTCATAGACCATATAAGCATGTGGATCACCTCATAGACCATATAAGCATGTGGATCACCTCATAGACCATATAAGCATGTGGATCACCTCATAGACCATATAAGCATGTGGATCACCTCATAGACCATAAGCATGTGGATCACCTCATAGACCATATAAGCATGTGGATCACCTCATAGACCATATAAGCATGTGGATCACCTCATAGACCATATAAGCATGTGGATCACCTCATAGACCATAAGCATGTGGATCACCTCATAGACCATATAAGCATGTGGATCATCTCATAGACCATATAAGCATGTGGATCATCTCATAGACCATATAAGCATGTGGATCATCTCATAGACCATATAAGCATGTGGATCACTTCATAGACCATATAAGCATGTAGATCACCTCATAGACCATATAAGCATGTGGATCACCTCATAGACCATATAAGCATGTGGATCACCTCATAGACCATATAAGCATGTGGATCACCTCATAGACCATATAAGCATGTGGATTATCTCATAGACCATGTGGATCACCTTATGGTGGTTGTTCGGTCACAGCGCTTCATCTGATGCTTATGTGATCATCGTGCTATGTTGCTCATTCCATGAACAGATGTGCTGTTCGTGTTATATAGTATGCTTCATGATAGGATTTTATAGTAGTTTTGTGCAACATTTTATTATGCAGAATACTTTCAGTGATGTGACAACAGGTGAGTGTGCGTGCAAGGTTTTAATAGTGCAGCAGAGGATACGATGATTGTTAGGTCACATGCACCTCACCTGATGCTCATGTGATCATTTTGGTGCCCTGGTGTTTTACCAGGCATGGGATGGTGTACTGAGCAGCAAGATTATCACGTGATCTCTGATCCTCATATGCACAGCATGTATGTGTAGTTTTGAAGCTGTAGGTTTGGATAGTTTGTGACCAGTACTGAATGTGAATCCATTTCATTACATTCTGATCCAAATTTGTTAAATAACTAAGCAACCACAAGTTATTAAGATCAATAAGTGCACATTTATGTGCCTTGCATACATGTAGGGATATAAACACAGACAAATTGGATATCAATTTTTCTTGATTACCTGACCTGAAGATATGGGGACAGCAGGTCTATGAGGTGATCCACATGCTTATATGGTCTATGAGGTGATCCACATGCTTATATGGTCTATGAGATGATCCACATGCTTATATGGTCTATGAGGTGATCCACATGCTTATATGGTCTATGAGGTGATCTACATGCTTATATGGTCTATGAGGTGATCCACATGCTTATATGGTCTATGAGGTGATCCACATGCTTATATGGTCTATGAGGTGATCCACATGCTTATACATGTGTATGGTTCATAAGGTTACAAATAGGGATTGTGTTCACCACTCTCCCTTTGATCTTTGGATATGTTGACAGCCACACCCAAGTGCTGAGAAAGTTAAGTACACATTCAAGCCATCGCTGATGATTGATTGGTGTGTTTATATGTTAGTGTGTGTAGTAGCCATGGTGACAAATGTGCTGCTTATTTTAGACCAATATGTCATCCTCCAGGCTGGTCCCATTGATATATATATATATGTGTGTGTGTGTGTGTGTGTGTGTGTCTATGTGTGTGTGTGTGTCTATGTGTGTGTGTGCGTGTGTGTGTGTGTGTGGCTCCTATAAGGCTATGTACATGTATACCAGCAGATGTATTTGTGTATTATCATAAAAATAATGCATACAAGATAATTGCAAAGAACACGGGACAGTTCATAAAGGCTCACTCCTACTTAGGATGGTGATGCAACTGGTCTAACAAGGCAGGTGCTCAATCTGCATACCATTATGTGCCATATAGACAGTCATGTAGGATTGATAGCCAGCCTATACTAGGTGTAGTTGCCAACTGAGCAAGACACTTGACAGCCTCTTGTGCCCATGCACCATGGCATAAACCGGTGAACGATTAAAGGAATGCATACTCATCCTGCTCCATGCACCACCCTTACCATTAATAGTGATGTACTCCCTGTCCTCAGAGGCCTGAGTAGCTGTTCCTGAAGACACTGACTCCTGTGGCGTGGTGGCCAGGGGGGGCCGGGGGGGGGGGGGGGGGGGGGGGGGCAAATGCCCCCCGGGGCTTAAAAATGGGGGCGCCACCGAGCACAAGGGGCGCCTTAAACTGAAAAGTTGTAACAATTTATTTTGCCGATACGTAAATCATAGCCTAGGCAGTTAAAAAAAATTGAATCGGCAATCACTTGTTGGAACCAAGGCCTTCAGGCGCCCGGCCGCCGTGCAATTTAGTACTATTGCAATTTGACCGTATCATGTGTAATTAGAATACTCCCCCTCCGCCCCCACCGGAAAAAAAAAGTCTCGTGTTTTTAAAAACGAGCGTATTTTCGTAATCATTAGCGCTTCCGCGTACCTGTTTCAATATTTCAAGAAAGAACTGGTATCGCAACAGGATTTTAAAGAACAGCACGCAACTGAGTTCATGATTACGAAGATACGCTCGTTTAAGGACGAAACATTTTTTCGGTGGGGGCGGAGGGGGGAAGCTTATTCGTGCATGGTACTTTACGGTATATCTCTTTGTCAATCTTAAAGACGTTAGCGCTCGATCCTCGCACGCGCATGCATAGTCTGATCGGAATACATTTTCAGTTGTAAGAAGTGTTCGATGGAAGACAAAGGGGGAAAAAAGAAATCTGATTGGAGCATCGTATCGTAAATGAAAGTGAAGAAGGAAGTGTTGATGAAGAAACAAACGTATGCATAGGTTTGGTTATGACTTATTGACACTTGGATGCGCGGAGGAGTTATCAAGTTGAGTTTTGCTCATCTTTAATAAGTTTTATACATGTAGCTTTTACGAGGAATCAGAACATGCACATTGATCTGCAAGGACAAAGAAGAGACTGAGCAAGCTGTCACTGATGACATATGTAGAGAAATAGACAGAAATTTTACCGTGGTACTATCCATTGCATTATCAATTCTCTGCAACCTCATGCATGCAGTACCACGTTCTGAATGCTTTTTCTGAATTGTGCAAGCAGTATTCGATAGCAGTTGCAGTACGCAGCTTTTCGTCACTAGAGTTCAAACACGTCTCCAATCTACATTATACCATGCATGATGCAAGAATTAAAGGCCAGAGATCTACGTATTATCTCTAGAAAGGTTAGAAGGGCTCATGTTGATTCCAGTAGAGAATAAACTTCTTATGTGCTTTTCTAATAAGGCCATTGTACAGCAAAGTTCATCCGAATTGTCCAGAGCACTTCTTTAACATCGCAATCTACCGTTCAGTTAACGCATGTATATTTTATAATTTACTCATACGAGCGTTAAAATGGGCTTCGGGGGGGGGGGGGGGGGGGGGGCGCCAAAATATGCAAGTGCCCCCCTAGCCAATAAGTAGCCACCACGCCACTGACTGACTCCCGCTTAACGCTGCCCACGCGGAGTTCATTCACGTATTGAAAAAAATATTCCCTTGCATCAGCATTATCGTAGAGTGGATAATTCGAAGCTAACTGAAAATATGGAGGCAGTGGCATGTGCAGTCATCAAAGAGTGGGTAAATGCATGTGAAGAGGGTGGAAGGATTGTAAATGTAGGCGAATCACGTGCGCAATAGCATTGGCATTTGTTAGCACAGGTCCAGTCCAAAAGGGATCGTGACATCACAACACGCGTCAGGTCCAGGATATGTGTACATAGTTGGGCGTGGCCCGTCCTTCGCGTATTGGCGGAAATACGCGAAGGGCGGGCCACGCCCAACTAATGTGTACACTTGTCTGACATTCTGGACATGATATTTTGTGCTATATGGCGTTTTGTTGTAAGCGTTCCATTAGTGCACTCCTCCCGCGTTACGGTATAAATGAGTGGCTTGGGCGTAGAGTACACACTTTGGCGTTCTGTACGTTTTCTGATAGTCCTTGTGACAAGTAGGTTGGGTCATAGATTAATGACCTAACGTAATGGGATTGGCAACGCAACGTTTGTCACTTGATGTAGGGAGTGTACGCTCCTTTTTGTTGGGAATGAGAGACCAAATCGAAGTAGATCGAGAACGCAGCGAAATCTACGTTACTATAAGGTCTTAAACTCTAGTAAGTGCTTCTATCAGTGAGTATGACTAGTTGGATACATTTCAATACATTTCGCTTCGTTCCTATGAAAGTTGGGTGTGTGTGTGTGTGTGTGTGTGTGTGTGTGTGTGTGTGTGTGTGTGTGTGTGTGTGTGTGTGTGTGTGTGTGTGTGTGTGTGTGTGTGTGTGTGTGTGTGTGTGTGTGTGTGTGTGTGTGTGTGTGTGTGTGTGTGTGTGTGTGTGTACACTAGTCTCGTACCCAGACCCAAATGCACTTTGGCACCCACAAGCCTTGGCAGAACACATCTATGGTGGACATCCCGAAATGATTTCGCCTCATTGCCTGGGAGCTCAGAGTTATTGTGCCACTGATAGATGGCATGACCACTAATTTCAAGTTAATAATATACATGTAATTATAGAATAAAATCTAAATGTCTTGTGGTTATAGTGTAAAAATGGCCCTTTCACATGTATCAATGCTGAAGTGTAGTACTAAACAATTACCTTGGTAGTGTGGAAGTGCCTCTAGGCATGTCACTCTATTATTTGGAATTTTATCATTATGAGTTTGAATGGGGAAGGCCAGGGGTTGGCTTCTTGATGTGACTTAGATTAATAATTTCAAATATTACGCATTCAGTACCCATGTAGATTATGTTTTTTCAAACTCAAACTTTCTGAAAATGTCATTTCAAGATTGGTATTGCATAATCAGCTATTTGCACCCAGTAACTATAGTAACCAATGTCTTACCTCCTACAGTGTGGTTGTGAAGGAACCTTTCTCACACACTCTCTGTGGTGTGTGCTCCAAGCCCTACAATGATCCAAGAATTCTACCATGTCTGCACTCCTTCTGTCAACAATGTCTCCAGCATGAGATAGAGAAAAGTGGTTCCCAAAAAGTGTTCAAATGTCCCACCTGTAAAAGAAACATGAGCATCCCAGTGGGAGGGGTCAGTGTTCTCCCTCAGAACCTCCATCTTGGATTTGAAGTAGAGGTAGCTGGGTACATGTCCAAGATTGTCAGCAGCAGTGAGGTGTGTTGTGACCAATGTATGGATGGAAGTAGTGGTCCTGCAGTGGTGTTCTGTTGTATGTGTTGTCAGTTTTTATGTCAGCCATGTCATGACCACCACAAACGTCATCGCCAACTGTCCACACACAATATGGTTGGACTGGACCAGGAGGGAGCCAAACAGCTGCAGACCACCATGAAGCCAAATGATCAGTTGTGTTCTCTCCATAACCTTCAGGCAAAGGTCTACTGTGAGACTTGTAGGTGTGTTACTTGTCCACAATGCATCCTAGATGGCCACAAGGATCACAGCAGTGTTCCCCTCTCCTCTGTTGCCAAGTCTCATCGAGATGAAATGGAAGGTTTAGTGAACACTACAAAAGTGGTTGTGACAAAGCTGACTGGAGCCATTGATGGAAATGACAAGATAATTGAACAAGTGGAGATCTCCAAAAGGATTGCTAACTTGGCCATCAACCAAGCCTTTGAACTACTCCAGCAAACATTATTTATTTAGAGGAAAGGAGAAAGACACTATTGTCAGAGGTGGAGGCCATATCACTATCCAGGACAACTGCTCTGACCCTCCAGAAGGAACAGTTTGAGAAGATAGTTGAGGACATTGGTCACTACACTGAGGTGGCCTCCCACATCCTCCAGACCCACACTGACCATGAGGTGGTAGCTCTTGGAGGACCTATACCTACTGAACTGCAGGCCACCCTCAAGAGGGTCCAGACTATGTCCCTCACTCCAAACCTGCAACACAGCCACCTATCTGTGTATGTTCAAAAAGATGATCTTGTAAGAGAGATGTCCAAATTTGGTCATGTATCAGAGTTGTCTCCATTTTTAAGCACATGGACATCCACATCAGTAGCCAAGGTGGGGAACAGGTTCCATGTTAAGGTAGAGAGCAAGACCTCAGAGGGGGAGGGGTACCCACATGGTGGTGTACAGGTGAAGGGTGAGATGAGGTCCAAGGTCCATAGTGGAGCAGTTGTGTATGGAGAGGTGGAGGACCACAGCTATGGTACCTACACCATCACCTTCACCCCTCAGACTGCTGGTCCTCACCAGCTGGTCATCACAATGGATGGTCAACATGTGCAGAACAGTCCTCATGACCTTGGTGTGAGACATGACTACCTCGCCTTATGTACTGCCCAACAAGTGATCAAGTGTAGTCGTCCAACAAGTTTTGCCTTTCATGACAATGGACATATCTATGTAGCGAGTGAGGATAGCTGCATTTATGTTTTTGATCAAACAGGTCAACTGGAGAATACCATAGGTAGTAATGGAAGTGGTGATGGTCAGTTCAGATATCCATATGGTATATGCATCAAGGGAGATGTATTGTATGTTGCTGACTATGACAACCATCGTGTACAGAAGCTGACATCAAAAGGAGAGTTCCTTCATAAGTTTGGTCAGCAGGGATCAGGTCAGGGACAGTTCATTTTTCCCATGTCAGTCATTGTTGATTCAAACAGCAGACTGATTGTTGCTGATAGAGGTAACCATAGGATACAAAAATTCAATGAAGTTGGTGGCTGGTTACAGACCATAGATAGTTTTCAGAGTCCATGGGGTCTTGCCTTAGACCCTCAGGGAAACATTCATGTTTCAGCCTTCAGATCAAATACTATCAAAGTCTTCACAAAGGAAGGTGTGTATGTCAGAACATATGGTGATCCAAAAGGTCCCATGGGAATCGCCATAGATGCGGAAGGTTACAGCATTGTCAGTGAGTGGAGCGACCATTGCCTCTCCATCTATGATCCTCAAGGGAACAAGATTCACACAGTGGGGAGTACTGCACTAGATCCCATAGATGGTAGTGTATATGTTGCTAACTATGGTGGTAACACTGTATTGAAGTATTGTATGTAGTGCTCAATGATGTAATGAATCAGTAATATGATTATGTTTGTTACACATTGCAATCTGAATGAATGTGTTGTGAGCTATAG
>OX442418.1:10175000-10296875 GCA_949361645.1 Spongilla lacustris | reverse complement strand
GTACGAAAAGAAATGACGATGAGATATTCATAGCTGAACCACAACCCAAGCCACACAACCCAAGCCACAAAGCGGTGGATCCAATCACTAGCGCGAATCACGAATAATGACGAATTGCTGTCAACATCAATGAGAATGTAAAGTACCTTGAAGACACAGACCTGCTAAAATTTAGGTGTGATGCTGGGGACACTGTTTTAGCTGATCATGAGCGTTCATAGGCGGCCGGAGGGGCCTTAGCCCCCCCCCCCCCCCCCCCCCCCCCCCCCCCCCAGGGTATGGCGCCCCCTTCCCCCCACCTCCAATCCCTAATCCACAACATGCGGAGCATAATTTAGCTTCTAGCGCTCGCTCGCATGCATTATTAGCAACAATCCAGAGTCAAACAGTTACAGAAGTATTGTAAGCCACGCCCCTTTTGGCGCCCCTCGTGTGTTTGCCCCTCCCCTCGATAGATGCTGGGGCTGCCTCTGGCCGTTTAAGCAAATGGACTAAAACCATTCAAAGGTGTGAAAAAAAGTATTGAAGCCATGAATTCAATGCTCAAAAATTTTTCCGGGGGCAGAGCCCCCGGACCCCCTTTATAGCCCCCTCCTTTCAATATTCCTGGATCCGCCCTTGAAAGAAGTGGGTATGGTCTTTGGATTAGCCAAGTGAAAAATGTAAGTTCTTATCTAGAGACAGTACATGTACTTCTTGCAGCATTTTGATTCTTTATTCAATGGTGGTAGCTCTTGGTGTGTATAGTCCACTCTTTGATGTGCGAAGAAACTGTCCACTCCACCTTCCGCATCTTCAGCAGCCATCATCAGCACCTCTACACCGGGGACCTCCGAGGACTGTGCCCTGGCCAGGGAAGATGAGGTAATCCTCTACATGTACTTCCACAGGGGACATATGCATCCTCTACCTCCACAGGGGACATCCCCCACCTCCACAAGGGACATCCTCTACCTCCACAAGGGACATCCCCTACCTCCCAGGGGACATCCCCCACCTCCACTTTATGTACGTCCACAGGGGACATCCCCTACCTCAATATGCATGGTACGAAACTTTGCTCACCCCAGTTCATGCTGGCAGTCAATTTGTTGCATGCATCTTCCTTCAATGTACATGCAACCTAAAGGGTGCGGTATTAAGTTTTATATAGTCACTGTACTGCTTCTCAGATCTTAGTAACTAAATTCCGCGACAGCATCGAGGAAGTAAAATTAACATGGCACTTTTTATCATTTTTGGTGTATTGGGGTCTGAATAGTAGGTGCGATACTGTATTATTTTCATTACCCCAAGTCGTTTTTTAAAGTTGATGACAATAAGAATTATTCATGACCGTTAACTTGTGGCTACTAATAACATTCATGAATGAAGGCAGAAAGCAACAGCGGAGATATACAATTAACACTAAGGATTCGCAGTTACTAGTAGTTTTGTGAGCTGTTTTTGTTTACACAAGGTCTGAGTTTCTAAAGATGGCGCCAGTAATGAGGCAATAACTGCTTTTTTTAAACCAAACCGACAACATGTAAGTAGTATACGACAATGTTTGCATTTTGAGGTACATGCAATTCACATACAATCAAAACATGTGTTTGGATGCGGTACTAAATAATACTCAAATTGGAAAATTACTATTCATATGTTTTACGGCATGATTTTCATAGAAGCCAGTATACGTATAACGTTTACTTCCTAGATGATGTCGCGGACTTTAATACACATACTGCTGGTGCATATGTAGTATACTGCATGCATGTAGCTATTTTACTGAATAATTGAATTCCTAAGACGAAGTAAGCTTGGTTTTTACTTGTACAAATAGGGCAGTCATATACTGGAGCATGCATGTTGTTATGAAGAGACGTGGTTTGACCTGAAATTTTCTTGCTAAAATGTAGGATTGAAAATAATTGTAGCATATATATTACTACCTTGTTCCAATCCTACATCCTATTAACTTATATATACATATAAAAAGAAATTTACTTCTTTTCGTCGTTTTTTCCCCCCAGCTTTATGTAAATAACATTAAAAAATATATACAAATAATAGTACAAGGTGATTAAATACAGGTACACACATATATACCGTCATTTTTGGGCTGTAAGTTTATGATTTTATTTGCTTCCTCCGGGGGACAAAGGTGAGGGAAGGGTCATCCCCCCACTGTGGATGCCAACCTCTGGGCCTGTAAGGTGGCTGCCCATATGCAGCTGGTGGAGGACTTACAGGCCAGGGGCTATGGGGCGGCATAGAGGGGCCCAATCATGGTACGGGTGGTGTTGCCGGCCGTGTAGCTGCAGCACGGAGTGGCCCTTGGTGATGATTCAGCTGCAGGCACTGGGGAGAATGTGATTTCGTGGCCTTCTGAATCTCTATCGCTGACTTCAGCATCCATGGGTCCTGATATAAATTGCTGCGAAAATTCACGATTTCTTTTATATGTATCTCATTTTGTGTTGAAGATTCTATATGTTGGAAAGATTCTCAATACCATTTCAATTATACCAACACTAGGGATGTAGATGTATTGCTTCTTACTTCATGCATAAGTACGCTCCTCCTGTCCCCATATCTTCACCAAAATGGAGGTCAGGTAATCAATAAAATCTGATATTCAATTTGTCCATGTTTATATCCCTACATGTATGCAAGGCACATAAATGAGCACTTATTGATCTTAATAACTTGTGGTTGCTTAGTTAACAAATTTGGATCAGAATATAATGAAATGGATTCACATTCAGTACTAGTCACAAACTATCCAAACCTGGTGTGTGCATTTCTACACCCTCAGTACTACACACTACATGCATATGAGGATCAGAGATCACGTTATAATCTTGCTACTCAGTACACCATCCCATGCCTGGTAAAACACCACGGCACCACGATGATCACGTGAGCATCAGGTGAGCATGAGGTGCATGTGACCTAACAATCATCTTATCCTCTGATCTGCTGCACTTTTAAAACCTTGCACACACACTCACCTGTTGTCCCATCACTGAAAGTGATCTGCAAAACAAAATGGCAACATTACGGACAAAACTCTATCATGAAGCATACTATATATATAACGAACAGCACATCTGTTTATTGCATGAGCAACATAGCACGATGATCACATAAGCATCAGATGAAGCGCTGTGACCGAACAACCACCATAAGGTGGTGATCCACATGCTTACTGATAAACTCATATATGAGGTGATCCACATGCTTATATGGTCTATGAGGTGATCCACATGCTTATATGGTCTATGAGGTGATCCACATGCTTATATGGTCTATGAGGTGATCCACATGCTTATATGGTGTATGAGGTGATCCACATGCTTATATGGTCTATGAGGTGATCCACATGCTTATATGGTCTATGAGGTAATCCACATGCTTATATGGTCTATGAGGTGATCCACATGCTTATATGGTCTATGAGGTGATCCACATGCTTATATGGTCTATGAGGTGATCCACATGCTTATATGGTCTATGAAGTGATCCACATGCTTATATGGTCTATGAGATGATCCACATGCTTATATGGTCTATGAAGTGATCCACATGCTTATATGGTCTATGAGGTGATCCACATGCTTATATGGTCTATGAGGTGATCCACATGCTTATATGGTCTATGAGGTAATCCACATGCTTATATGGTCTATGAGGTGATCCACATGCTTATATGGTCTATGAGGTGATCCACATGCTTATATGGTCTATGAGGTGATCCACATGCTTATATGGTCTATGAGGTGATCCACATGCTTATATGGTCTATGAGGTGATCCACATGCTTATATGGTCTATGAAGTGATCCACATGCTTATATGGTCTATGAGGTGATCCACATGCTTATATGGTCTATGAGGTGATCCACATGCTTATATGGTCTATGAGGTGATCCACATGCTTATATGGTCTATGAGATGATCCACATGCTTATTTGGTCTATGAGGTGATGCTTCATGCATCCTGCTCCTCCACCCGGCCGGCTTAACTTTAATAGTGATGTGCTCCCTGTCCTCAGAGGCCTGAGCAGCTGTTCCTGAAGACACTCCCGCTTAACGCTCCCGACGAGTTCATTCCCGTATTTTCACTTTCCCGGCCCTTGCTTCAGCATTACCACATGTAAATTCCAGAGAACGTCTGGGAACGAGACTATAGCCAGCTCAAGTGAAGTGGATAGCTCAGATACTGAAGCGAACTGAATATATGGAGGCAGTGCAGTCATCAAAGAGCGGGTAAATGCATGTGAAGAGGGGGGAAGGATTGTAAATGTAGGCGAATCACGTGCGCAATAGCATCGCTGAACTTGGCATTTGTTAGCACAGGTCCAGTCCATAAGGCATCGTCACAACACGCGTCAGGTCCAGCATCTCGTCTGGCATTCTGGACATGATATTTTGTGCTCCTTCACTTATGGCGTTTTGTTGTAAGCGTTCCATTAGTGCACTCCTCCCGCGTTACGGTATAAATGAGTGGCTTGGGCGTGTAGTACACACTTTGGTGTTCTGTACGTTTTCTGATAGTCCTTGTGACAAGTAGGTTGGGTCATGGATTGATGACCTAACGTAATGGGAATGGCAACGCAAAGTTTGTCACTACATGTAGGCCTATCATTGTTTCGCATGTGTAGGCCCCTACGCCCCTTTTTGTTGGGAATTAGAGAACAAATCGAAGTAGATCGAGAACGCAGCGGGATTTCGTTACTACAAAGTCTTAAACTCTAGTAAGCGCTTGTATCAGTGAGTATGACTAGTTGGATTTATTTCTATACATTTTTCACTTCGTCCCTGTGAAAGTTGGAATGTGTAGGGTGTACGCCGTGTATAAAATGACCAAGAATCGGTGGGTCTGGTCAAAAGCAATTTTGTTTATCAATCGTCATTGATCAATATGACATTTGAATGTTATACAGACACTTAGTTGAATGCAGTCAAGAGATTGCCAGGATAGCATAGTGGCTCAGGGGCGGCGGAAGGTGGTATGAATACATAATGAGTGGGCGTGGCATAACAATGTTTTTGTCGCAAGCTACAGTCCACTAACTCATAGATTGAAGACCTTACGGAACTGGATTGGAAACGCAGTGGTACTATCAATGTTTCGCGTTAGTATGACGTCATACAAAGTGTCTGCACAACAGTTACTTCTGTTGCTGCTGCAGATGCTAGTATTCTTCCAAACGTCAATCACAGTAAGATAGTAAGTTCACTGCATTGGCGCCATTTGCACTCAAACGCGTTTCCTTGACAAAATCGTCCTCCTCGAAACATGTCCTAATTTTTCACCACATATAGACCCCTTGCCGTGTCATCCCGGGAAGGATCAAAACATTAGCGGCCATATTGTTTTGGACCAAAACGCGTGCGTTAATTAGAAAGTTGTGTATCTACGACGACGATGACGTAAATACAACACTATAATTGTACGCCCGCAACAACCCATAACCATTTCATTCGGTTCTAAGTATATGAACCGTGCTTAAACTTATTAAACAATTAATTAGGCCGTGATTTTTCACGAGTCTAAATTGTTATTGTTACATCATTCGTACGTAATGAAAATACAAACTCTAATTAACGCACACATTTTGGGCCAAAACAATATGGCCGCTAATGTTTTGATCCTTCCCGGGATGACACGGAAAGGGGTCTATACAGTAGTCGTAACGTACTTCCGCATATCCAAATATCTGCCAAAAATTTTGACTGGTTTTTACGAAGGTTAAGAGAGGAAGGTATTTTAGAAAATCTAGTTCTCGATAGTTTAAAGACGATAAAACTTCAAATTTGCCTAGATGATGGAGCTTTGAGCGCTCTTTCACGCAGTATTGTATATAAAATCGTACGCAATATCCAAGTTAAGGATGTACTGCTTTCTAATTAGAATACAATATCAACATTGTTTATTTTCTCTTCCAATGACGGGACCTCCTCAAAAACGTTGCAGGCATGCAAGCAATTCCTATCTACCATGAAACTTTTAGGACGATCAGGCTATGCGCAATGGCTCGTTTTTAGCTCGCCGTTGAATGTGTCACAGCCATGTCATCGCTTATCACATTAAAACAGAATTTGGTTTTCATACAATGGAATCAATACTCTGTTAGGAGAAATAGTAATTTTGGAGATTTGTTTAATCCAATCAACCTTAGAGTCACATGAATACGCCCTATTTTGAAGGTATATACTCGGGACCTATGTATAAACAACTTGCATCGTTGTATTGGTCTATGAGCGTTATTATATGCAACTTTCAGAATTTTTGAACTTTGCGCAATGATTTATTTTCGCCACAGACCAAGTTATAGGATTGCGGGAGATGCGTTAACCATTCATATAAAAACCGTTTGATCAGCCTGAAATGTGAATGCTTAATATGATTCGATCACATGTCATATCTCTTTTCAAGTAAAGCTGCTCCAGTACATAATATGCTATCTGAACAGACCCTTGGTCTTGTTGATTACCATGTTTGGCATGCACCTAATGCAAGTATAGGCTTTCATTGATGGGAAGGTGAAATATACAAAACAATTCAAACACTATCCTGGCTTTTGGGCAAAGCTAATGAAATTCAAGACAAACTTATGTTATTTTTAAAAAGATAGCAAGATTTACATGGTAGCAAAGAAAAGCCAATGATCAACTGAGAATAAAAACTAAACAGTATACAGACTTCAAGAACAAAGTAAGCAAGATAACTTAAGTTTCTAGAGGCAAAACTGAAAAAAAAATTTAAAGCTAATACTTGCCATATTATAGTTAATGCAAAATAGAAGAAACATTTCCTCAAATCTCAATAGATACACTGGAATTTATTTTTTAAATAGTTGTTAAAATCCCTTCATGGCTATTAGCTAAATGCATAGAGCAGGAGTGGAGTTAACATCTCACCTGGAATGAACAAAAAAATTAATGGAAAAGTGGTGTTTGAAAAGAACAGTAAATGAGATACGAAATTAATCATTTCATATTGGACAGGGGAATAAACTGAAGATGATGGAGAATATGAATCTATATTACATTCATGCAGTTCACAAAGATTTAGTTGTGCTTGTGTATAAGTGTGTACTATTCATGGGTTTTTATTAATTTATACATTTTACACAATTTAGCATTCAAAACGTACCCCAGTGTCTTTCAGATCATTTATTACTTGTGGAAATTTGGCTTTTACATCGATAAATGCACATTGAAATTCCGCTATATAACTTATAAGGAACTAATACACATTCGTTGTGTAGGCCTGCAACATGCCATTCGCCATATGAAATTTGGAATCGAAATGTTCAAAGACAAAATTCTTATGAACGTTTGACTATCGGCATTACGGGGATCACAGTTATCTCCGCATCAATCACCACACATTGCTTTATCGGTACTTAAAGGCCCGTTTCTCCGGTTAGGATTAGGCTACAAAAAAGATAAAAACTGTTTTGAAAACCATTCAATATGGTCTTTAAACTCATGCATTTAGTTATGCGCGAATACCTTTTTGAAACTTCTTTGTAAAGTACCTATATACCGGTTAGGGCTGTAAGTACGCATCTATTAGTACAGAAAGCTTAAAAAAAAAAACCGTACGCCACCTACTGACCTTCGTTCTTTTTGGAAAACCAACTTTGAAGCCAAGTTCATCAACCATCATGGTACAACAATTTGCCTGGTTCGTTTAGGTATATTTTTGTGTTTGACGCTAAATATCTTTTAAGCGATAAGACTTACTTTCTTCAAACTAACACTACGCCACGCTTCACTCATTGAGCGTTCTCACGAGGTATGCTTCGTCGCTTGAACATGCTGCATGTTGCCACGGCAATTGTCTCCAAAATTTCCCTTCGCTTTGGCAATGCTTGATCGACTAGTTATTGTGATCAAACGCATTCTAAAGCTTAAGATATATTTTGTGTGAACTAACCAAGAGAGTTAGAAACCATCTCAAAACTTCAGGGAATCATGATCTGTCTATTTTACCTTCCGATATCTTCGTCTTTACCCGATTCTTCAGTATCACTCCAAGAAAGCCTACGTGAACTTAATTAGTTCATGCGAAACGATGATGGAACACGCGACTCTATGGCATTAGATATTGCGTTTCCAATCCCGTTCCGTAAGGTCTTCAATCTATGACTAATTAGTCCAAATATCTTCTCTTTAGCGTGTAAAAAACCGTTAGCGCTGGTTTTCATGTCATCCTCGTCACTATTTGGACGTGGCCCGACTACCGCGCGTTCGAACTTGCTTCATATTACTATGCAAATACTTCTTAGAGTACTGAATCACTTGTGGCATCATTTTGTAGAAGGAAGGATAAGTATATTATTTAAAGCTTTAATATCTCTCTCATAATCGCTAGCTGAAACGGTGCTTGTCTCCATTCCAGTGTATGCATGGAGCTGAAGGCGCAGGGTCTTATTTGGCTGTGTATAGTAGCTAGTCTCCATTCTCCAATAAGCTTTAATTTGTCTGCTTCAACGTTTAAACGGTCGTAAAATAGACAATATTGCGCTTTATCGCTTCCATATCCATGCCGCTGGTAAATTAATTACGTAATAATATCAAATCGGTAACCCCCCTCCCCCCCCCCCCCCCCCCCCCCCCCCCCGGTTCCGCCGCCGCTGTATTCTATGCAAGACCACGCCCATAAACATCTCCCCTCCCGCCCGAGCAACTCACTAATACATACATACTAGACATACACCAAGGTTCAAAGCAGTTCATACTGGTTGCAGTGGATAGGTGGACTCCAGTAGACTCAGTGGTACTTGCATCCACCTTGGCTAGAGTTGTGTTTCGACTGTACGTTGAATCGTCCCATGGCCTCTATCCCGGCACGGGCAGTGGCAACTCCTTCTTCAATACCTGTGGCCATTCTTATTGGACTGGGGATGGTTGGGGGAACTCAGACCTGTGCCTATTATCTCCCACTCTGTTTCTCCAGATAAAACCTTTGAAGGTAGAGTCTATTTGATAGAAAATGTCCTCTTTTCCATTCCGTCTTCCTCACATGTACATGTATATGTACATCTTGCATTAACATGCACCGATTGTCCACCTCTCAGTGGAAGCAGGTCACTTCCCATATAGCTGACAGGTTTGACTGGATAGTCTGTTGTCTGTGAATCATTTTTTCGCACATTTGACTCTGAAGGGCATATGTGTGATAACTCCAGCTGTGTACGTAACGCGAGGCGCTCGTAGGGACAGGGAAGATATCAAATATCAACAATCACAAAGCACACAACTATACAAATGAGGTAGTAGCCAGTGCGCACGCTGACAAAGACAGCAGCCAGCACCGTTGTTGCAGACCCGCCGAGAGAGAGCGAGATCAGAGTCTGGAGAGTTCTTAAGTAGTAGCAATCATTCCCAACTGCGCATGTCCATTACACCTTGAACTTCTTCTACATGTGAATCCTTACAAGTCCTATTGTACTAACACATTAAGTCCCATTACCACAATATGTATTGCAACTGACAGGAAAAACACTTATACCATCGACTCTACTTTCCATTTCACTAGCTGTGGTATGCTGAAGAGACCATGTACATGTACATCTAGCTTCCTTGACACGACACTCCACTTAGTGTAGTTTCCACCACCCATTGCGTAATTATTTGCATTGTATACCCTCTATCCATACCATGCATCACAGCGTGCAGACGCCTCTGAAACTTCTTAGGCTCAGAGCAAAACATTGTGAGAATCTTCTGAGTGTAGAAAGCCATCTATTTAGTCATCCACAAGCCTTGGCAGAACACCATCTACGGTGGACATCCCAAAATGATTTCACCTCACTGCCTGGGAGCTCAGAGTTATTGTGACACTGATATATGGCACGACCACTGATTTCAAGTTACTTATATACATGAAATTATAGTTGAAAAATCAAAATATAAAAATGTATTGTGGTTGTACCATAAGTGTAAAAATGGCCCTTTCACATGCATCAATACTGAAGTGTAGTACTAAACAATTACCTTGGTAGTGTGGAAGTGCCTTTAGGAATATATCATTATGAGTTTGAATGGGCCGGGAGGGGGTTGGCTTCTTGATGTGACTTAGATATATGATTTCCCACGCATTCTGTCTCAAACTTTTTCTGAACATGTCATTCCAAGACTGTTATAACATATCCAACTATTTGCACCCAGTAACTATAGTAACCAATGTCTTACCTCCTACAGTGTGGTTGTGAAGGAACCTTTCTCACACACTGTCTGTGGTGTATGCTCCAAGCCCTACAATGATCCAAGAATTCTTCCATGTCTGCACTCCTTCTGTCAACAATGTCTCTATCATGAGATAGAGAAAAGTGGTTCCCAACAAGTGTTCAAATGCCCCACCTGTGAACGAAATATGAGCATCCCAGTGGGAGGGGCCAGTGTTCTCCCTCAGAACCTCCATCTTGGATTTGAAGTAGAGATAGCTGGGTACATGTCCAAGATTGTCAGTAACAGTGAGGTGTGTTGTGACCAATGTATAGATGGAAGTAGTGGTCCTGCAGTGGTGTTCTGTTGTACATGTTGTCAGTTTTTATGTCAGCTATGTCATGACCACCACAAACGTCATCGCCAACTGTCCAAACACAATATGGTTGGACTGGACCAGGAGGGAGCCAAGCAGCTGCAGACCACCATGAAGCCAAATGATCAGTTGTGTTCTCTCCATAACCTTCAGGCAAAGGTCTACTGTGAGACTTGTAGGTGTGTTATCTGTTCAGAATGCATCCTTGATGGCCACAAGGATCACAGCAGTGTTCCCCTCTCCTCTGCTGCCAAGTCTCATCGAGATGAAATGGAAGGTTTGGTGAACACTACAAAAGTGGTTGTGACAAAGCTGACTGGAGCCATTGATGGAAATGACAAGATAATTGAACAAGTGGAGATCTCCAAAAGGAATGCTCTTTCAGCTATCAACCAAGCCTTTGAAATACTAAAGCAAACATTAGAGGAAAGGACAAAGACACTATTGTCACAGGTGGAGGCCATTTCACTGTCCAAGACAACTGCTCTGACCCTTCAGAAGGAACAGTTTGAGAAGATAGTTGAGGACATTGTTCACTACACTGAAGTGGCCTCCCACATCCTCCAGACCCACACTGACCATGAGGTGGTAACTCTTGGAGGACTTATATCCACTGAACTGCAGGCCACCCTCAAGAAGCTCCAGACCATGACATCACTCACTGCAAACCTTCAACACAGCCACATAGCTGTGTCTGTGCAAACAGATGATCTTGTAAGAGATATGTCCAAATTTGGTCATGTATCAGAGTTGTCTCCATCTTCAAGCACATGGACATCCAAATCAGTAGCCAAGGTGGAGACCAGGTTCCATGTTAAGGTAGAGAGCAAGACCTCAGAGGGGGAAGGGTACACACATGGTGATGTACAGGTGAAGGGTGAGATGAGGTCCAAGGTCCATAGTGGAGCAGTTGTGTATGGAGAGGTGGAGAACCACAGGGATGGTACCTACACCATCACCCTCACCCCTCAGACTGCTGGTCCTCACCAGCTGGTCATCACAATGGATGGTCAACATGTACAGAACAGTCCATGTGACCTTGATGTGAGACCTATACATGACTACCTCAGCTTATGTACTGCCAAACAAGTGATCGAGTGTAGGGCTCCATTATGTGTGGCCATTCATGACAATGGACACATCTATGTAGGGAGTGAGGATAACTGCATTTATGTGTTTGATCAAACAGGTCAGCTGAAGAATACCATAGGTAGTGATGGAAGTGGTGATGGTCAGTTCGATACACCATATGGTATATCCATCAAGGGAGATGTATTGTATGTTGCTGACCATTTAAACCATCGCGTACAGATGCTGACATCAGAGGGTGAGTTCTTTTATAAGTTTGGTCAGAAGGGATCAGGTCAGGGACAGTTCAATGGTCCCACTGCAGTCATTGCTGACTCAAACAACAGACTGATTGTTTCTGATAGAGGTAATCATAGGATACAAATATTCAATGAAGTTGGTGGTTGGTTACTGACAATAGATCATTATATTCCGTACCCATGGGGCCTTGCCTTAGACCCTCAGGGAAACATTCATGTTGCAGTTAGTGGTCAAAGTAATATCACAGTTTTCACAAAGGAAGGTGTGTATGTCAGAACATATGGTGATCCAAAAGGTCCCATTGGAATTACCATTGATAGGGAAGGTTACAGCTTTGTCAGTGAGCGGAATGGCAATTGTCTCTCCATCTATGATCCTCAAGGAAACAAGATCTCTGCAGTGGGGAATTCACATCTGGTTAGTCCTCGGGGTACTGCACTTCATCCCACAGATGGTAGTGTGTATGTTGTTAACTATGGTACTGTACTGAAATATTGTCATGTAGTTGCTCAATGATGTAATGATGATGTAATATGATAATACATGTAGGGTTGTGTTACATTGCAATGTGAAGGAGTGTGTTGTAAGTTATAGTTATAGAAGTGGGTTTGGTATTTGGATTAGCCAAGTGAAAAAAATGTATGCATGGGGACATCCTCTACCTCCACAGGGGACATCCCCTATAGCTACCTCCATAGGGGACATCCTCTACCTCCACAGGGGACATCCCCTTCCTCCACAGAGGACCCACAGGGGACATCCTCTACCTCCACAGGGGACATCTCCTACCTCGATATGCAAGTTACATGTTTGATGTATGAAACTTTGCTCACCCCAGTTCGTACTAACAGTCTAAACATGCAGAGAAATTGTTGCATGCACAAGATAGCCATACAAAGTGCATGTGTGGTAATATAGTCACAGCTTCTCAGATGCTATAAACATACTTGAAGCTTGTACAAATGAGGTAGTCATTTGCTGCATGCGAGTTGGGACAAGGAGTGGTCTGGCATTAAATTTTCTTATTTAAAAAAATATGGAATTGAATTGAAAAGTATTTTAGCATACTACATGTATACTCTGACATTATTCATGTGTTACATCCTAGACTCATAATTCTTATTATTTCCCTTTTTATTTTATTTTCATCCAACTTAATTTATAAAACATAATTACAATAATAGAATATAACATAGAAAATAGTACAGTCAAAAATACATTGGACCATAGTTTGTTAGTTATTTTGTCACATTGGTGGTAGCGGGGGACTTCCCCGCTGTGGACGCCAACCTGTAGGCCTGTACGGTGGCTGTGTAGCTGCAGTGTGGTGTGTGGGCAGTGGCAGTGGAGTGGCCCTTGGTGATGATTCAGCTGCAGGCGCTGGGGAGAGTGTGATTTCATGGCCCAGACTATCTTCCAAATCTTCATGGCTGACTTTCAGCAGGGGTCTGATATAAATTGATGCCTCTTCCTCCTTCCCTCAGGGTCAGCTGCTTTCCTTCTTTTGAACACTGGCGCTCCTGTATGGTAATGAAAGTACTGTAGCATTGTGGGCATATGCTATACAGGATTTCATTTTGCAGTCTTATCCTCTACGTTGGAAAGATTCTCAAAACCATTTCAATCATACCTACACTTAGGATATTAGATGGTACATATTGTTTCTTATACACAAATGGAATTAGAACAGTCACTTCAGTAAGCTCCCCCCTGTCCCAATAGCTTCAACCAGTGGAGGTCAGCTATTCAAGAAAATCTGATATCCAATTGTCTATGTTTGAGCCATTATATTCCTACAGTGTTCCAAACAAAGAGACTTGGAAATGAACTTTTCCAAAATCTTGAATTTTGCTGTTGAACTGTGATAGTTAAATAGCATCTAATTGCATTTTCACATTCAGCATACATCTTTACACTACCTGTAATTGAAACAAACACTCAAGTTATTCATTAATGGACAACCACAAGCATATTAGGGTTGTGTGGTACCTTTTGAATGGCTAAGTTTAAGAAACCAATTTTTTACATGTTACCTCCTAGTGCAATTTTCATTCAGTTCTATGAATTGTGTATGAAGATTGGTCCAAATCTAGTGATATTGTGGGGCTTAGCTTTGCATTCGTTTGACTCAAGGTGAGATTTTACCATATTATGTTGCAAAGTCCCTAAAGTTACTAAGACGAAATTGAGCTTCTTAAAGCAGTTCATACTGGTTGCAGTGGATAATGGACTCTAGTAGACTCCTCAGTGGTACTTGCATCCACTTTGGCTAGAGTTGTGTTTCGACTGTACATTGGATCGTCCCATGGCCTCTATCCACCTCTAGTGGCAACTCCTTCTGCAATAGCTGTGGCCATTCTTATTGGACTGGGGATGGTTGGTGGGACTTTTGGAGAACTCAGGTGCATTTTATCTCACACTCTGTTTCTCCAGATAAAACCTTGGTAGGTAGAGTCTGTTTAATGCAATGGCTGGCCATGACATCCATGTCCACAACATAAGGCCTATTTTAAAATGTTCTCTTCTCCATTCCGTCTTCCTCACATGTACATATGTACATCTTGCATTAACATGCACCGATTGTCGACCTCTCGGTGGAGACAGGTCTGTCACTTACCTTATAGCTGACAGGTTTGAATGGATAGTCTGTTGTCTGTGAACCATTTTCTCCCACATTTGACTCTGAAGGGGATATAGTGCAAAAGGTGAAGACCTTGATGTGAGACACTTGACTATGTAATGCCAAAGAAATGATCAAGTGTAGTTGTCCACAGGTTTTGCCAATGGACATATCTATGTAGGGAGTGAGGATCACTACATTTATTATATGTTAGATCAAACAGGTCAGCTGAAGAATACTATAGGTAGTGGTGGAAGTGGTGATGGTCAGTTAAGTATACCATATGGTCTATCCATCAAGGAAGAAGTGTTGTATGTTGCTGACTATGGCAACCGTCATGTACAGAAGCTGACATCAAGGGGAGAGTTCCTTCATAAGTTTGGTCAGAAGGGATCAGGTCAGGGACAATTGGACGTTCACATGGCAGTCATTGTTGACTCAAACAACAGACTGATTATTTTTGTTAGAAGTAACCATATGATACAAATATTCAATGAATATGGTGGTTGGTTACTGACCATAGATGGTAAGGGCTCTGGGAACAATTGTTTTCACTACCCATGCATGGGGCCTTGCCTCAGGGAACATTCATGTTGCAGCCTTTGGATCAAATGCTGTCAAAGTCTTCACAAAGGAAGGTGTATATGTCAGAAAATATAGTGCTCCAAAAGGTCCCATGAGAATAGCCATTGATGGGGAAGGTTACAGCATTGTCAGTGAATAGAGAGGCCATTGTCTCTCCATCTTTGACCCTCAAGGGAACAAGATCCACACATGTACAGTAGGGTATTTCACTAGATCCCAGTGATGGTAGTGGATATGTTGCTAACTATGGTGATAAAACTGTATTTAAGTAGTGTGTGTAGGTTCTCAATGGAGTAACGAGGATGTAATATGATACTAAATTGTTATGTTTCATACATATTGCAATGTGAAGACATGCAAGATTCATTGCAAAGAAGTGGGTGTGGTCTTTGGATTTGTCATGGGAACAGTACATGCACTTCTTGTAGCAGTTTTTTTCTCTATTCATGCAATGGTGGTAGGGGATACCCCCTACCTCCACAGACCTCCACAGTAGAGGATGTCCCCTGTGGAGGTAGGGGATGTCCCCTGTGGAGGTAGAGGATATCCCCCTCCACAGTGGACATCCCCTACCTCCATATGCATGGACTTGATACCATAAGGTAACATATATATATAGAACATTTAACTAACCCCTACCAAGCACACTATACTCACTGGGATGTCAGATTGGCTTTACACGTACTAATGAAAAGGAATGGTTGTTCGAGTTTGAGGGAATAGACATGTATTGGATGTTTATTGAGGTTGTACCTAATTAATGCACACCCAAAGCTGTGGCTATCATCATGTAAGAGAATGTTGCTGTTACAGTGACGTTGGACTCGATATCTAGACTACTTATTTAATTAATTTCCTCCCTCCCCCCCCCCCCCCCCAAAAAAAAAAAAAACACACGCACACATGATGATAACCCACTGAACGGGTTCAGAGATTTTTGACTTAAGCCATATTGAAACATGCTGGTATACCATATTTGGACTATGGTGATTGCTTTGCAAACTTGGGATTACAGTCCTTAGAGTACAAGAGAGTCTTCTGTAATCTTATCATACATTGACATCACAAAAATCTAAACTATATACATTTATTTGATTTACCTTTTGATAGTTTCTTAACCAAGCCAGCCAGGCCATATCGAGTCCAATCCGAGGTCATTCTTCATGATCAAAATATTTACCCTATCATGCATTCTGAACACATTTTTTCACTGAAAGTGTCATACCTGTATGGAACCACTTACGTACCCCAGGATGTTGTCTCTTAAATCAATATTTTATTTTATCATACTCAGTCGACTTAGTTCTGCTGACCTATCATTCCGTAGATTTAGGCAGTGGTGGATGTAACTGCATTCTAATAGACGTACTGCTGGTGTAGTATACTACATGTTGCTATTGAACTGTTCATTTTTTAAATAGTTGAATTCCAAACAAGAAGTGAGCTAGGCTTGTACATGTACAAATAAGGTAGTCATATGCAAGTTGGTACAAGGAGGCATGATCTGGTCTGAAATCTTCTTGCTAAAATGTAGGATTGAAAAGTATTGTCATATCACCTGGTTCCAAACAGGTCATGGGGTCATTGGCTCAAATACCATTGTACTCATGATGCATTTGCAATTCCTAAATTAATGTACCTGTTAAGAACATCACCTTGTTTCCTGTCACCAAGTCTCCACCTTTATGACAATGAACTGCGAAACTTGTTAAGTTCAATAACAACTTAACAAACACCCTTCTTGATGATCGTGCATGGTTGCAAGCCTCACTCCCTGTGAAGTCTGGAGGCCTTGGAATAAGGAGTGCTGTTCACCTTGCTCCATCAGCATATTTAGCCTACTACCACCTCCTTTCCAGGAGTCACCACCCTCCATTTGGGATTCTGCCATTGCTGAATGGTCCACAGGTCATAATGAACTTCCTCCATCTGACCCTATGTCACATCGACAGAAATTGTGGGATCTACCAAGGGTTTTTTCCATTGCAGCTGAACTCTTGGCCACTTCCCCTGATCTTTTGTCCAAGGCGAGGCTTTTATCTGCCTCTAAAAAGGAATCTGGTTCTTGGTTGCACACTCTACCGGTTACTTCACTGGATCGTCACATGGATGATAACATCATTCGCATAGCCATTGGCCTTCGTCAGGGAACCCCACTTTGCATCCCTCATAGTTGCTATCACTGTGGAGCAAATGTGGACACGCTCGGCACACACGGGCTCAGTTGTCGTTTTAGTGCTGGTCATCACTTCCACCATGCCATGCTTAATACTTAATGACATTCTGCACAGGGCTTTATCTTCTGCCAATGTTCCTTCTCAGTTAGAGCCCACTGGTCTCGATCGAGCAGATGGCAAGCGTTCTGATGGAATCACCATGGTTCCTTGGTCAAATGGCAGATTATTGGTCTAAGATGTAGACACTTTTGCCCCTTCCCATTTATCCATGACAGCCTCTGAAGTGTGTGCAGCAGTAAACCAGGCAGAGCAGACCAAGATCAAGAAGTACAGTTATATCACCTCCCATGCGTACCATTCTTTCACACCTGTTGCCTTTGAAACTACTGGAGTCTGTGGCCCTCGCTCCATGTCATTCTTGACAGACTTGGGTCACCGCATTGTGAACACCACTGGGGACAAAAGCTCTCTGGCATGCCTCCTGCAAAAGGTTTCAGTGGCCATTCAGAGGGGAATGCTGCATCAGTTTTGGGGACATTGCCTCCAACCCTCTCCCCTCCTTTGAATGATGTTTAGTGGTAGCATATTTTTATTCTGATTCTACCTGTATTTTTTTTTTTAATGTTTTCTATTTTATTAAAATAAATGAACTCTTGGCCAGTTCAGTTTTCTATTTTATTACCTGTATTTATATTGAAAAAAAAATTTGTTTTAATAATTTATTTCCCACTTTTTTTTGGCCCCAGCTTTATGTAAATAACAATATAAAACATTAAAACATTTATACAAATAATAGTACAAGGTGATTAAATACAGGTACACATTATATACCGTCATAAATATATTGTATATTGGGCTGTAAGTTTATGATTTTATTTGTTTCCCCCGGGGAACAAAGGTGAGGGAAGGGTCATCCCCCCACTGTGGACGCTAACCTTTAAACCTGTAAGGTGGCTGCTCACATGCAGCTGGTGGGGGACTTACAGGCCAGGGGCTATGGGGCGGCATAGAGGGGCCCAATCATGGTACGGGTGGCGTTGAGGCCGTGTAGCTGCAGCACGGAGTGGCCCTTGGTGATGATTCAGCTGCAGGCGCTGGGGAGTGTGATTTCATGGCCTTCTGAATCTTTATCGCTGACTTCAGCATGGGTCCTGATATAAATTGATGCGTCACTAGTGGTCAGCTGCTTTCCTTCTTTTGGAAGTGAAAATATTATAGCTTTATGGGCTGATGGAAATTTTCAATCTTGCTGCAAAAATTCAGGATTTCTTATATATCATTTTGTGTTGAAGATTCTCTATGTTGGAATGATTCTCAATCATACCAACACTAGGGATGTAGATGTATTGTTTCTTACGTCATGCACAACCAATATTTTGTCTCATACCCAGACCCAATTTACGTAACGATGATTATCGCTTACAGTATAACATCACGTACATGTTATACTGTAAGCGATAATCATCGTTACGTACATTTGGGTCTGGGTACGAGACTAACCAATATTTTAAGAACAGTCATTTCACCCTAAGTAAGCTCCTCCTGTCCCCATATCTTCCCCACAGTGGAGGTCAGGTAATCAAGAAAATCTGATATCCAATTTGTCCATGTCCTACATGTATGCAAGGAACATAAATGTGCACTTATTGACTTGTGGTTGCCCAGTTATTTAACAAATTTGGATCAGAATATAATGAAATGGATTCACATTCAGTACTAGTCGCAAACTATCCAAACCTGGTGTGTGCATTCCTACAGCCTCAAAACTACACGAACATGCATATGAGGATCAGAGATCAGGTCATAATCTTACTGCTCAGTACACCATCCCATGCCTGGTAAAACACCATTGTACCATGATGATCATGTGAGCATTAGGTGAGGTGCATGAGACCAAACAATGATCCTATCCTCTGCTGCACTATTAAAACCTTGCACACACACTCACCTGTTGTCCGTTCACTGAAAGCGATCTGCAAAATAAAAAGGCAACATCAAGGTCTGCTACACAAAACTACTATAAATCCTATCATAATACGAACAGCACATCTGTTTATTGAATGAGCAACATAGCACAATGATCACATAAGCATCAGATGAAGTGCTGTGACCGAACAACCAAGGTAAACCACATGCTTATATGGTCTATGAGATGATCCACATGCTTATACGGTCTATGAGGTGATCCACATGCTTATATGGTCTATGAGGTGATCCACATGCTTATATGGTCTATGAGGTGATCCACATGCTTATATGGTCTATGAGGTGATCCACATGCTTATATGGTCTATGAGGTGATCCACATGCTTATATGGTCTATGAGGTGATCCACATGCTTATACGGTCTATGAGGTGATCCACATGCTTATATGGTCTATGAGGTGATCCACATGCTTATATGGTCTATGAGGTGATCCACATGCTTGTATGGTCTATGAGGTGATCCACATGCTTATATGGTCTATGAGGTGATCCATATGCTTATATGGTCTATGAGGTGATCCACATGCTTATATGGTCTATGAGGTGATCCATTTGCTTCATGCATCCTGCTCCTCCACCCGGCTCGCTTACCATTGATAGTGATGTAGTCCCTGTCCTCAGAGGCCTGAGCAGCTGTTCCTAAAGACACTCCCGCTTAACACTCCCGACGAATTCATTCACGTATTTTAAATAAATAAACCTCATATAAATTCCAGAGAAAGTCTGGGAACGAGACTATAGCAAGCGTAGGTGAAGTGGATACCTGCCAACCCTCACGCATTCGCCGTGAGACTCACGCATTCGCCGTGAGACTCACGCATTTGACGTTTCTCTCACGCTTGAAATATATATATCTCACGCCCGAAAGTATTCGAACTCACGCACAATAAATTCACAGCAAAATTGTACCCCCCCCCCCCCCCCCCGCTCGTATATTTGGCCAACGCAAGGGGGACCCCCCCCCCCCCCCCCCCCCGCTCGCATGTTTGGGGTAGGATTGTCATTAATTATTCATAATCTCACGCTTTACTCGCTCTAAAAGTTGGCAACTCTGTCAGATACTGAAGCTAACTGATGGAGGCAGTGCAGTCATCAAAGAGCGGGTAAATGCATGTGAAGGATTGTAAATGTAGGCGAATCACGTGCGCAATAGCATCGCTGAACTTGGCATTTGTTAGCACAGGTCCAGTCCATAAGGCATCGTCACAACACGCGTCAGGTCCAGGGTATGTGTGCACTCGTCTGACATTCTGGACATGATATTTTGTGCTATGGCTTTTTGTTGTAAGCGTTCGATTAGTGCAATCCTCCCGCGTTGCGGTATAAATGAGTGGCTTGGGCTTACACACTTTGGCGTTCTGTACGTTTTCTGATAGTCCTTGTGACAAGTAGGTTGGGTCATAGATTGATGACCTATGGCAACGCAAAGTTTGTCACTACATGTAGGCCTATCATTGTTTCGCATGTGTAGGCCCCTACGCCCCTTTTTGTTGGGAATTAGAGAACAAATCGAAGTAGATCGTGAACGCAGCGGGATTTCGTTACTACAAGGTCTTAAACTCTAGTAAGTGCTTGTATCAGTGAGTATGACTAGTTGGATTTATTTCTATACCATTTCGCTTCGTCCCTGTGAAAGTTGGAGTGTGACAGTGTAGGGTGTACACCGTGTATAAAATGACCAAGAATCGGTGGGTCTGGTCAATAGCAATTTTGTTTATCAATCGTCATTGACCAATATGACATTTGAATGTTATTCAGACACTTAGTTGAATGCAGGATAGCATAGTGCGGCGAAAGGTGGGGGTAAATATGAATACATAATGAGTGGGCGTGGCACAACAATGTTATTGTCGCAAGCTGCAGTCCACTAACTAGTCCAAATATGTTCTCTTTAGCGTGTAAAAAACCGTTAGCGATGGTTTTCATGTCATCCTCGTCACTATTTGGGCGTGGCCCAACTACCGCGCGTTCGAACTTGCGTCATATATATTATTGCTACGCAAATTACCAAATACTTCTTAGAGTACTGAATCACTTGTGGCATCATTTGTAGAAGGAAGGATAAGTATATTATTTGAAGCTTTAATATCTCTCTCATAATCGCTAGCTGAAACGGTGCTTGTCTCCATTCCAGTGTATGGAGCTGAAGGCGCAGGGTCTTATTTGGCTGTGTATAGTAGCTAGCTAGTCTCCAATAAGCTTTGTCTGCTTCAACGTTTTGTAACGAAATAGTGATGTCATGGACCAGCGCGCATCCTACAAGTCTGACCCTTGCCCTCTAGAACTTATAAACGGTAGTAAAGAATTGACAGTATTGCACTTTATCGCTTCCATATCCATGCAGCTGGTAAATTAATTACGTAATAATATCAAATCAATAATAATATATCTATGGGGGGGGGGGGGGGTTAATTTCCCCCCCCCCTCCCCCCCCCCCCCCGGTTCCGCCACCGCTGAAATTATCACAAATCATGTCACTCTATGCAAGACCATGCCCCTAAACATCTCACCTGCTCCCCTCCCACCCCGTGCAACTCATGAATACATACTACATACACCAAGGTTCAAAGCAGTTCATACTGGTTGCAGTGGATAATGGACTCCAGTAGACTCCTCAGTGGTACTTGCATCCACTTTGACTAGAGTTGTGTTTCGACTGTACGTTGGATCGTCCCATGGTCTCTATCCATGGGCAGTGGCAACTCCTTCTTCAATAGCTGTGGCCATTCTTATTGGACTGGGGATGGTTGGTGGGACGTTTGGGGAACTCAGGTGCCTTTTATCTTGGTAGGTAGAGTTTCTTTAATGCAATGGCTGGCCATGACATCCATGTCCACAACATAAGGCCTATTTGGCAGAAAATGTCCTCTTCTCCATTCTGTCTTCCTCATACATATGCACATCTTGCATTAACATGCACCGATTGTCCACCTCTCAAGGAGGCAGGTCACTTCCCTTATAGCTGACAGGTTTGAATGGATAGTCTGTTGTCTGTGAACCATTTTCTCCCACATTTGACTCTGATGGGCATATATGATGCAACTGTGTGTCCTTAACAGGAACACACTTCTACCATAGAGTTATTGTTCTACTGATATATGGCACGATCACTGATTTCAAGTTAATTATATACATGTAATTATAGTTCAAAAATCAAAATGTCTTGTGGTTGTACCATACATGTAACTGAAAATGGCCCTTTCACATGTATTATTACTGAAGTGTAGTACTAAACAATTACCTTGGTAGTGTGGAAGTGCCTTTAGGAATATCACTCTATTATTTGGAATTTTATCATTATGAGTCTGAATGGGGGAGGGATTTGGCTTCTTGATGTGACTTAGATGTATAATTTCCACGCATTCAGTACCCATGTAGGTTATGTTTATTCAAACTCATACTTTTTCTGAAAATGTCATTTCAAGACTGTTATAACATAACCTATTATTTGCACCCAGTAACTATAGTAACCAATGTCTTACCTCCTACAGTGTGGTTGTGAAAGAAACTTTCTCACACACTGTCTGTGGTGTATGCTCCAAGCCCTACAATGATCCAAGAATTCTTCCATGTCTGCATTCCTTCTGTCAACAATGTCTCTATCATGAGATAGAGAAAAGTGGTTCCCAACAAGTGTTCAAATGCCCCACCTGTGGACGAAATATGAGCATCCCAGTGGGAGGGGCCAGTGTTCTCCCTCAGAACCTCCATCTTGGATTTGAAGTAGAGATAGCTGGGTACATGTCCAAGATTGTCAGTAACAGTGAGGTGTGTTGTGAACAATGTATAGATGGAAGTAGTGGTCCTGCAGTGGTGTTCTGTTGTACATGTTGTCAGTTTTTATGTCAGCTATGTCATGACCACCACAAACGTCATCGCCAACTGTCCAAACACAATATGGTTGGACTGGACCAGGAGGGAGCCAAACAGCTGCAGACCACCATGAAGCCAAATGATCAGTTGTGTTCTCTCCATAACCTTCAGGCAAAGGTCTACTGTGAGACTTGTAGGTGTGTTATCTGTTCAGATTGCATCCTTGATGGCCACAAGAATCACAGAAGTGTTCCCCTCGCCTCTGCTGCCAAGTCTCATCGAGATGAAATGGAAGGTTTAGTGAACACTACAAAAGTGGTTGTGACAAAGCTGACTGGAGCCATTGATGGAAATGACAAGATGATAGAACAAGTGGAGATCTCCAAAAGGAATGCTATCTTGGCCATCAACCAAGCCTTTGAACTACTCCAGCAAACATTAGAGGAAAGGAAAAAGACACTATTATCAGAGGTGGAGGCCATTTTACTGTCCAAGACAACTGCTCTGACCCTCCAGAAGGAACAGTTTGAGAAGATAGTTGAGGACATTGGTCACTACACTGAGGTGGCCTCCCACATCCTCCAGACCCACACTGACCTTGAGGTGGTAGCTCTTGGAGGACTTATACCCACTGAACTGCAGGCCACCCTCAAGAGGGTCCAGACCAGGACATCAGTCACTGCAAACCTACAACACAGCCACATAGCTGTGTCTGTACTAACAGATGAACTTGTAAGAGAGATGTCCAAATTTGGTCATGTATCAGAGTTGTCTCCATCTTCAAGCACATGGACATCCAAATCAGTAGCCAAGGTGGGGACCAGGTTCCATGTTAAGGTAGAGAGCAAGACCTCAGAGGGGGGGGGGGGGGAGGGGTACCCACATGGTGGCGTACAGGTGAAGGGTGAGATGAGGTCCAAGGTCCATAGTGGAGCAGTTGTGTATGGAGAGGTGGAGGACCACAGGGATGGTACCTACACCATCACCCTCACCCCTCAGACTGCTGGTCCTCACCAGCTGGTCATCACAATGGATGATCAACATGTACAGAACAGTCCTCATGAACTTGATGTGAAACCTAAACATGACTACCTCACCTTATGTAATGCCAAACAAGTCATCAGGTGTAGAAATCCATTATGTGTGGCCATTCATGACAATGGAGACATCTATGTAGGGAGTGGGGATCACTGCATTTATGTTTTTGATCAAACAGGTCAACTGGAGAATACCATAGGTCGTGGTGGAAGTGGTGATGGTCAGTTCAGATATCTATATGGTTTATGCATTAAGGGAGATGCATTGTATGTTGCTGACTATGGCACCCATCGTGTACAGAAGCTGACATCAAGGGGAGAGTTCCTTCGTAAGTTTGGTCAGCAGGGATCAGGTCAGGGACAGTTCATTTCTCCCATGTCAGTCATTGTTGATTCAAACAACAGACTGATTGTTGCTGACAAAGATAACCATAGGTTACAAATATTCAGTGACGATGGTGGCTGGTTACAGACCATAGATGGTTTTCAGAGCCCATTTGGTCTTGCCTTTGACCCTCAGGGAAACATTCATGTTGCAGCCTTTGGATCAAATACTATCAAAGTCTTCACAAAGGAAGGTGTGTATGTCAGAACATATGGTGATCCAAATGGTCCCATGGGAATCGCCATAGATGCGGAAGGTTACAGCATTGTCAGTGAGTGGAGAGGCCATTGTCTCTCCATCTATGATCCTCAAGGGAACAAGATCCACACAGTGGGGAATCTGAATTGTCCCAGGGGTACTGCACTAGATCGCAGGGATGGTAGTGTGTATGTTGCTAACCATGGTGCTAACACTGTATTGAAGTATTGTATTAGTGCTCAATAATGTAATGAATCAGTAATATGATTCACATTGCAATGTGAAGGAATGTGTTGTGAGCTATAGTTAAAGAAGTGAGTGTGGTCTTTGGATTAGCCAAGTGAAAAATGTAAGTTTTTATCTAGAGACAGTACATGTACTTCTTGCAGCATTTTGATTCTTTATTTAATGGTGGTAGCTCTTGGTGTGTATGGTCCAGTCTTTGATGTGCGAAGAAACTGCCCACTCCACCTTCCACATCTTCAGCAGCCATCATCAGCACCTCTACCCCGGAGACCTCCGAGGACTGTGTCCTGGCCAGGGAAGATGAGGTAATCCTCTACATGTACTCCCACGGGGGACATATGCATCCTCTACCTCCACAGGGGACATCCCCACCTCCACAGGGGACATCCTCTACCTCCACAAGGGACATCCTCTACTCCACAGGGGACATCCTCTACCTCCATGGGGGACATCCCCTACCTCCCAGGGGACATCCCCCACCTCCACTACATGTACATCCACAAGGGACATCCCCTACCTCGATATGCATGGTACGAAACTTTGCTCACCCCAGTTCATGCTGGCAGTCAATTTGTTGCATGCATCTTCCTTCAATGTACATGCAACCTAAAGGGTGCGGTATTAAGTTTAATAAAGTCACTGTACTGCTTCTTAGATCTTAGTAATTAAAGTCCGCGACAGCATCGAGGAAGTAAAATTAACATGGCACTTTTTATCTATTTTTGGTGTATTGGGGTCCGAATAGTAGGTGCGATACTGTATTATTTTCAGTACCCCAAGTCGTTTTTTAAAGATGACAATAAAAAATATTCATGACCATTAACTTGTGGCTACCAATAACATTCATGAATGAAGGCAGAAAGTAACAGCTCATGGATACGGAGATCTACAATTAACGCTAAGGATTCGCAGTTACTAGTAGTTTTGTGAGTTGATCAAATGTAGTTGTCCACAGGTTTTGCCAATGGACATATCTGTGTAGGGAGTGAGGATTACTACATTTATTATATGTTAGATCAAACAGATCACCTGAAGAATACCATAGGTAGGGGTGGAAGTGGTGATGGTCAGTTCAGTACACCATATGGTATATCCATCAAGGGAGATGTGTTGTATGTTGCTGACTATGTCAACCGTCGTGTACAGAAGCTTGACAATTACACATACAATCAAAACATGTGTTTGGATGCGGTACTAAATAATACTCAAATTGATTTTCATAGAAGCCAGTATACGTATAACTAGATGGTGTCGCGGACTTTAATACACATACTGTTGGTGTATATGTAATATACTGCATGCATGTAGCTATTTTACTGCTTTTTTTTTTTAATAGTTGAATTCCTAAGACGAAGTATAAGCTTGGTTTTTACTTGTACAAATAAGGCAGTCATATACTGGAGCACGCATGTTGTTACAAAGAGACGTGGTCTGACCTGAAATTTTCTTGCTAAAATGTAGGATTGAAAATAATTGTAGCATATATATTACTACCTTGTTCCAATCCTGCATCCTATTAACTTATATATCTTGCATGTATACATATAAAAAGAAATTTACTTCTTTTTGTCGTTTTTTCCCCCCAGCTTTATGTAAATAACAATATAAAACTTATATAGAATAATACAAATAATAGCACAAAGTGATTAAATACAGGTACTGTCCCGACAAATTTGGTCCTAGGCAAAATCAGTCCGGCCGGACCATTTATGACGACAATATCGGTCCGGCCGGACCGACAAATTTGGTCCGAGGTAGACAAAAACGGTCCGGGGGGACAAATTTCGACGTCTATGAACCGTAAAGCATTTATTTATCGGCGGATTTATGCAATATCCTCAGCTGCATGGTTAGAGTAACTCACTTGTACACTAATTCACCATCGAACACTTCAAACTGTGACGCCTTGCGCCTTATAACCCGCTTCTGGTCCGGTTGTCCGTACAGTCTTCTGGGTACCTTCCCTCAGCTTTGTACATGTACGCATTTTCGATCAGCTTAACCGACTCGGTGGGTGCATTTTCTTCACCAGTGCCATCCATTGACGGAAAGTGTGTGACGGTCGGTTCGCTTTGCTAAAAGATGCTGCTATATGCATGCATGTTGAGCTGTTCAGTTAAGGTTAACCATATACTTACCAAATCGATACTTGCTTCTTGATTAAACGTGAGACCGGTGAGCTGAGACACGTGTTTAAAGGCGGACCGTTTTTGTTTGTGTCGGGACTGTTTTTGTCGGACAATTACGGTCCGCCCGGACCGATTTTGGCAACAAAATCGGTCTGGCCGGACCGATTTTGTACCCGGACCATTTTTAGCGTGACAGTACACCGTCATAAATACATTGTATATTGGGCTGTAAGTTTATGATTTTAGTTGTTTCCCCCGGGGGACAAAGGTGAGGGAAGGGTCATCCCCCCACTGTGGACGCCAACCTCTGGGCCTGTAAGGAGGCTGCCCACATGCAGCTGGTGGAGGACTTACAGGCCAGGGGCTATGGGGTGGCATAGAGGGGCCCAATCATGGTACGGGTGGTGTTGCAAGCCGTGTAGCTGCAGCATGGCGGAGTGGCCCTTGGTGATGATTCAACTGCAGGCACTGGGGAGAATGTGATTTCATGGTCTTCTAAATCTTCATGGATGACTTCAGCATGGTTCCTGATATACATTGATGTGTCACTAGTGGTCAGCTGCTTTCCTTCTTAATATTATAGCATTATGGGCTGATGGAAATATGTTATAGGTTTCAATCTTGCTGCGAAAATTTACGATTTCTTATATATATGTATCTCATTTTGTGTTGAAGATTCTCTACGTTGGAAAGATTCTCAATACCATTTCAATCATACCAATACTAGGGATGTAGATGTATTGCTTCTTACTTCATGCAAAAGTAAGCTCCTCCTGTCCCCATATCTTCACCACAGTGGAGGTCATGCAGGTAATCAGATATCCAATTTGTCCATGTTTATATCCCTACATGTATGCAAGGCACATAAATGTGCACTTATTAATCTTAATAACTTGTGGTTGCTTAGTTATTTAACAAATTTGGATCAGAATATAATGAAATGGATTCACATTCAGTACTAGTCACAAACCATCCAATCCTGGTGTGTGCATTCCTACAGCCTCAAAGCTACACGAACATGCATATGAGGATCAGAGATAAGGTCATAATCTTACTGCTCAGTACACCATCCCACGGCACCACGATGATCACGTGAGTATCAGGTAAGGTGCATGTGACCTAACAATCATCTTTTCCTCTGCTGCACTATTAAAACCTTGCAAACACACGTGATCACCTGTTTGTCCCGTCACTGAAAGTGATCTGCAAAACAAAATGGCAACATTAAGGACAAAACTCTATCATGAAGCGTACTATATATACAACGAACAGCACATCTGTTTATTGAATGAGCAACATAGCACAATGGTCACATAAGCATCAGATGAAGCGCTGTGACCGAACAACCACCATAAGGTGGTGATCCACATGCTTATATATGGTCTATGAGGTGATCCACATGCTTATATGGTCTATGAAGTGATCCACATGCTTATATGGTCTATGAGGTGATCCACATGCTTATATGGTCTATGAGGTGATCCATATGCTTATATGGTCTATGAGGTGATCCATATGCTTATATGGTCTATGAGGTGATCCACATGCTTATATGGTCTATGAAGTGATCCACATGCTTATATGGTCTATGAGGTGATCCACATGCTTATATGGTCTATGAGGTGATCCACATGTTTATATGGTCTATGAGGTGATCCACATGCTTATATGGTCTATGAGGTGATCCACATGCTTATATGGTCTATGAGGTGATCCACATGCTTATATGGTCTATGAGGTGATCCACATGCTTATGGTCTATGAGGTGATCCACATGCTTATATGGTCTATGAGGTGATCCACATGCTTATATGGTCTATGAGGTGATCCACATGCTTATATGGTCTATGAGGTGATCCACATGCTTATATGGTCTATGAGATGATCCACATGCTTATACGGTCTATGAGGTGATCCACATGCTTATATGGTCTATGAGGTGATCCACATGCTTATATGGTCTATGAGGTGATCCACATGCTTATATGGTCTATGAGGTGATCCACATGCTTATATGGTCTATGAGGTGATCCACATGCTTATATGGTCTATGAGGTGATCCACATGCTTATATGGTCTATGAGGTGATCCACATGCTTATATGGTCTATGAGGTGATCCACATGCTTATATGGTCTATGAGATGATCCACATGCTTATATGGTCTATGAGGTGATCCACATGCTTATATGGTCTATGAGGTGATCCACATGCTTATATGGTCTATGAGGTGATCCACATGCTTATATATGGTCTATGAGGTGATCCACATGCTTATATGGTCTATGAGGTGATCCACATGCTTATATGGTCTATGAGGTGATCCACATGCTTATATGCTATATGAAGTGATCCACATGCTTCATGCATCCTGCTCCTCCACCCGACCGACTTAACTTTAATAGTAATATGATGTACTTCCTGTCCTCAGAGGCCTGAGCAGCTGTTCCTGAAGACACTCCCGCTTAACGCTCCCGACGAGTTCATTCCCGTGTTTTAAAAATAAACCCACTTTCCCCGGCCCTTGCTTCAGCATTACCTCATGTAAATTCCAGAGAACGTCTGGGAACGAGACTATAGCGAAGTGGACAGCTCAGATACTGAAGCTAACTGAAAATATGGAGGCAGAGCAGTCATCAAAGAGCGGGTAAATGCATGTGAAGAGGGTGGAAGGATTGTAAATGTAGGCGAATCACGTGCGCAATAGCATCGCTGAACTTGGCATTTGTTAGCACAGGTCCAGTCCATAAGGCATCGTCACAACACGCGTCAGGTCCAGGATATGTGTACATCTCGTCTGACATTCTGGACATGATATTTTGTGCTCCTTCACTTATGGCGTTTTGTTGTAATCGTTCAATTAGTGCACTCCTCCCGCGTTACGGTATAAATAAGTGGCTTGGCCTTGGGCCGTTGGCCGTACACATTTGGCGTTCTGTACGTTTTCTGATAGTCTTTGTGACAAGTAGGTTGGGTCATAGATTGAGGACCTAACGTAATGCCTATCATTGTTTCGCATGTGTACGCCCCCTTTTGTTGGGAATGAGAGAACAAATCGAAGTAGATCGAGAACGCAGCGGGATTTCGTTACTACAAAGTCTTAAACTCTAGTAAGTGCTTGTATCAGTGAGTATGACTAGTTGGATTTATTTCTATACCATTTCGCTTCGTCCCTGTGAAAGTTGGAGTGTGTAGGGCGTACACCGTGCAAGAATCGGTGGGTCTGGTCAATAGCAATTTTGTTTATCAATCGTCATTGATCAATATGACATTTGAATGTTATACAGACACTTAGTTGAATGCAAACATGAGTTTGCCAGGATAGCATAGTGGCTCAGGGGCGGCGGAAGGTGGGGGTAAACTATGAATACATAATGAGTGGGCGTGGCACAACAATGTTATTGTCATAGCCTCGTCTCCAGGCCCTGTTTTTTATAAGTTGCGGGGGGGGGGGGGGGGGGGGGGGGGCGAAATTCAATGTTTCGCATTAGTATTACGACATACAAAGTGTCTGCACAACAGTTACTTCTGTTGCTGCTGCAGATGCTAGTATTCACAGTAAGATAGCAAGTTCACTGCATTGGCGCCATTTGCACTCAAACTTGCGTTTCCTTGACAAAATCGTAACATGTCCTAATTTTTCATCACATGGAGGGGAGGGTGACGGGAAATGGAGTGAAAAGGAAATTGGTGATGTTACAGGATTTGTCTATAGACAGCAATTGATAAGGAAACAAAGAATTACGGATATTATGCAGTACTTTCAAATCATTTCACGTAAGGCCATGCAAACTTGATTATTAGTTTCTCGTCCGCCTGTTTTCAAAAAAGGATGCGGGCGGGCGGTAATTATTCATTTTCATTATTATTTTGCAGTACTATTTGATTCATTATTGCTATAGCTAAAAGTTTTAGTAAGGATGTACATCATCGATGTTGAACTGCAAGCTCATCCAAAATGCTATAGAAGGCCAATATGAACCCTGTCTAGAGAATGAACTTGGCGAAATAAACGTCAGACCTGTCTCCACTTGAATGACTGTCATGGTGTAAGCTCTTAAAATTTATAAGCTGTATATGTCCTCCTCCTGATACGCGTGATATTCTCACTTGATGGTATGAGATAATACTATAATGAAGTTTGGTGCGGGTTCCAAAAAAGTATGCGGGCGGGGACGAGAAACTAATAATCAACTTTGCGTGGCCTAACGTACTTCCGCATATCCAAATATCTGCCATAAAAATTGTGACTGTTTTTTTTAGGTATTTTAGAAAATCTAGTTCTCGATAGTTTAAAGACGATAAAACTTCAAATTTGCCTGGATGATGGAGCTTTGAGCACTCTTTCACGCAGTATTGTATATAAAATCGTACGCAATATCCAAGTTAAGGATGTACTGCTTTCTAATTAGAATATAAAGTCAACATTGTTTATTAATTTTTCTCTTCCAATGACGGGACCTCCTCAATAACGTCAAAAAAACGTTGTAAGACTGTCACAGCTCTGCATTAAAACAGAATTTGGTTTTCATACAATGGAATCAATACTCTGTTAGGAGAAATAGTAATTTTGGAGATCTGTGTATTCCAATCAACCTTAGAGTCACATGAATACGCCCTATTTTGAGGGTATATATTCGGGACCTATGTATAAACATCTTGCATCGTTGTATTGGTCTATGAGCGTTTTTATATGCAACTTTCAGCTATTTTGGACTTTGCGCAATGATTTATTTTTGCCACAGACCAAGTTATAGGATTGCGGGAGATGCGTTAACCATTCATACAAAAACCGTTTGATCAGCCTGAAATGTGAATATTAATATGATTCAATCACATGTCATATCTCTTTTCAAGTAAAGCTGCTCCAGTACATAATCTGCTATCTGAACAGACCCTTGGCCTTGTTGATTACCATGTTCGGCATGCACCTATTGCAAGTATAGGCTTTCATTGATGGGAAGGTGAAATGTACAAAACAATTTAAACACTATCCTGGCTTTTGGGCAAAGCTAATGAAATTCAAGACAAACATGTTATTTTTTAGATTTACATGGCAGCAAAGAAAAGCCAATGATCAACTGAGAATAAAAATTAAACAGTATACAGACTTCAAGAAGAACAAAGTAAGCAAAATAACTTAAGTTAGTAGAGGCAAAACTGAAAATAAAATATTAAAGCTAATACTTGCCATATTATAGTTTTAATGCAAAATAGAAGAAACATTTAACCCTACGCCACCTATTGACCTTCGTTCTTTTTGGTAAACCAACTTTGAAGCCAAGTTCATCAACCATCATGGTACAACAATTTGCCTGGTGCGGAAGGTATTTTAGGTATATTTTTGTGTTTGACGCTAAATATCCGATGAGACTTACTTTCTTCAAACTAGCACTACGCCACGCTTCACTCATTGAGCGTTCTCACGAGGTATACTTCGTCGCTTGAACATGCTGCATGCTGCCACGGCAATTGTCTCCAAAATTTCCCTACGCTTTGGCAATGCTTGATCGACTAGTTATTGTGATCAAACGCATTCTAAAGCTTAAGATATATTTTGTGTGAACTAACCAAGAGAGTTAGAAACCATCTCAAAACTTCAGGGAATCATGATCTGTCTATTTTACCTCCTGATATCTTCGTCTTTACCCGATTCTTCAGTATCACTCCAAGAAAGCCTACGTGAACTTAATTAGATTTCATGCGAAACGATGATGGAAGTCATGGAACACGCAACTCTATGGCATTAGATATTGCCTTTCCAATCCCGTACCTTAAGGTACGGGATTGGTCTAGTCCAATCTAACTAGTCCAAATATCTTCTCTTTAGCGTGTAAAAAACCGTTAGCGATGGTTTTCATGTCATCCTCGTCACTATTTGGGCGTGGCCCGACTACCGGGCGTTCGAACTTGCATGCTTCATATTACTATGCAAATACTTCTTAGAGTACTGAATCACTTGTGGCATCATTTGTAGAAGGAAGGATAAGTATATTATTTAAAGCTTTAATATCTCTCTCATAATCGCTAGCTGAAACAGTGCTTGTCTCCATTCCAGTGTATGGAGCTGAAGGCGCAGGGTCTTATTTGGCTGTGTATAGTAGCTAGTCTCCATTCTCCAATAAGCTTTAATTTGTCTGCTTCAACGTTTAAACGGTCGTAAAATAGACAATATTGCGCTTTATCGCTTCTATATCCATGCCGCTGGTAAATTAATTACGTAATAATATCAAATCGGTAACCCCCCTCCCCCCCCCCCCCCCCCCCCCCCCCCCGGTTCCGCCGCCGCTGTATTCTATGCAAGACCACGCCCATAAACATCTCCCCTCCCGCCCCGAGCAACTCACTAATACATACATACTAGACATACACCAAGGTTCAAAGCAGTTCATACTGGTTGCAGTGGATAGGTGGACTCCAGTAGACTCAGTGGTATTTGCATCCACCTTGGCTAGAGTTGTGTTTTGACTGTACGTTGGATCGTCCTATGGCCTCTATCCCGGCATGGGCAGTGGCAACTCCTTCTTCAATAGCTGTGGCCATTCTTATTGGACTGGGGATGGTTGGGGGAACTCAGACCTGTGCCCATTATCTCCCACTCTGTTTCTCCAGATAAAACCTTTGAAGGTAGAGTCTATTTGATAGAAAATGTCCTCTTCTCCATTCCGTCTTCCTCACATGTACATATGTACATATTGCATTAACATGCACCGATTGTCCACCTCTCAGTGGAAGCAGGTCACTTCCCTTATAGCTGACAGGTTTGACTGGATAGTCTGTTGTCTGTGAACCATTTTCTCGCACATTTGACTCTGAAGGGCATATGTATTGCAACTGACAGGAAAAACACTTACCATCGACTCTACTTTCCATTTCACTAGCTGTGGTATGCTGAAGAGACCATGTACATGTACATCTAGCTTCCTTGACACGACACTCCACTTAGTGTTGTTTCCAACATTGTATAACTATTTGCATTGTATACCCTCTATCCATACCATGCATCACAGCGTGCAGATGCCTCTGAAACTTCTTAGGCTCAGAGCAAAACATTGTGAGAATCTTCTGAGTGTAGAAAGCCATCTACTTAGGCATCCATAAGCCTTGGCAGAACATCATCTACAGTGGACATCCCAAAATGATTTCGCCTCACTGCCTGGGAGCTCAGAGTTATTGTGACACTGATATATGGCACGACCACTGATATCAATTTAATTACATACATGTAATTATAGTTGAATATCAAAATGTATTGTGGTTGTACCATAAGTGTAAAAATGGCCCTTTCACATGTATCAATACTGAAGTGTAGTACTAAACAATTACCTTGGTAGTGTGGAAGTGCCTTTAGGAATATATCATTATGAGTTTGAATGGGCCGGGAGGGGGTTGGCTTCTTGATGTGACTTAGATATATGATTTCCCACGCATTCTGTCTCAAACTTTTTCTGACAATGTCATTCCAAGACTGTTATAACATAGCCTACTATTTGCACCCAGTAACTATAGTAACCAATGTCTTACCTCCTACAGTGTGGTTGTGAAGGAACCTTTCTCGCACACTCTCTGTGGTGTGTGCTCCAAGCCCTACAATGATCCAAGAATTCTTCCATGTCTGCACTCCTTCTGTCAACAATGTCTCCATCATGAGATAGAGAAAAGTGGTTCCCAAAAAGTGTTCAAATGTCCCACCTGTGGACGAAATATGAGCATCCCAGTGGGAGGGGCCAGTGGTCTCCCTCAGAACCTCCATCTTGGATTTGAAGTAGAGGTAGCTGGGTACATGTCCAAGATTGTCAGTAACAGTGAGGTGTGTTGTGACCAATGTATAGATGGAAGTAGTGGTCCTGCAGTGGTGTTCTGTTGTACATGTTGTCAGTTTTTATGTCAGCTATGTCATGACCACCACAAACGTCATCGCCAACTGTCCAAACACAATATGGTTGGACTGGACCAGGAGGGAGCCAAACAGCTGCAGACCACCATGAAGCCAAATGATCAGTTGTGTTCTCTCCATAACCTTCAGGCAAAGGTCTACTGTGAGACTTGTAGGTGTGTTATCTGTTCAGGATGCATCCTTGATGGCCACAAGGATCACAGCAGTGTTCCCCTCTCCTCTGTTGCCAAGTCTCATCGAGATGAAATGGAAGGTTTAGTGAACACTACAAAAGTGGTTGTGACAAAGCTGACTGGAGCCATTGATGGAAATGACAAGATAATTGAACAAGTGGAGATCTCCAAAAGTAATGCTATCTTGGCCATCAACCAAGCCTTTGAACTACTCCAGCAAACATTAGAGGAAAGGAAAAAGACACTACTATCAGAGGTGGAGGCCATTTCACTGTCCAAGACAACTGCTCTGACCCTCCAGAAGGAACAGTTTGAGAAGATAGTTGAGGACATTGGTCACTACACTGAGGTGGCCTCCCACATCCTCCAGACCCACACTGACCATGAGGTGGTAACTCTTGGAGGACTTATATCCACTGAACTGCAGGCCACCCTCAAGAGGCTCCAGACCATGACATCACTCACTGCAAACCTGCAACACAGCCACATAGCTGTGTCTGTGCAAACAGATGATCTTGTAAGAGAGATGTCCAAATTTGGTCATGTATCAGAGTTGTCTCCATCTTCAAGCACATGGACACAAGTGATCGAGTGTAGTTCTCCATTATGTGTGGCCATTCATGACAATGGTGACATCTATGTAGGGAGTGAGGATAACTGCATTTATGTGTTTGATCAAACAGGTCAGCTGAAGAATACCATAGGCAGTGATGGAAGTGGTGATGGTCAGTTCGATACACCATATGGTATATCCATCAAGGGAGATGCATTGTATGTTGCTGACCATTTAAACCATCGCGTACAGATGCTGACATCAGAGGGTGAGTTCTTTTATAAGTTTGGTCAGAAGGGATCAGGTCAGGGACAGTTCAATGGTCCCACTGCAGTCATTGCTGATTCAAACAACAGACTGATTGTTTCTGATAGAGGTAACCATAGGATACAAATATTCAATGAAGTTGGTGGTTGGTTACTGACAATAGGTCATTATATTCCATACCCATGGGGCCTTGCCTTAGACCCTCAGGGAAACATTCATGTTGCAGTTAGTGGTCAAAGTAATGTCACAGTCTTCACAAAGGAAGGTGTATATGTCAGAACATATGGTGATCCAAAAGGTCCCATTGGAATTACCATTGATAGGGAAGGTTACAGCTTTGTCAGTGAGCGGAATGGCAATTGTCTCTCCATCTATGATCCTCAAGGAAACAAGATCCCTGCAGTGGGGAATTCACATCTGGATAGTCCTCGGGGTACTGCACTTCATCCCACAGATGGTAGTGTGTACGTTGTTAACTATGGTACTGTACTGAAGTATTGTTATGTAGGTGCTCAATGATGTAATGATGATGTAATATGATAATACATGTAGGGTTATGTTACATTGCAATGTGAAGGAGTGTGTTGTAAGTTATGTGTGGTATTTGGATTAGCCAAGTGAAAAAATGTATGCATGGGGACATCCTCTACCTCCACAGGGGACATCCCCTATAGCTACCTCCATAGGGGACATCCTCTACCTCCACAGGGGACATCCCCTACCTCCACAGGGGACATCTCCTACCTCGATATGCAAGTTACATGTTTGACGTATGAAACTTAGCTCACCCCTGTTCGTACTACCAGTCTAAACCATCAGAGAAATCGTTGCATGCATTAAATTTTCTTATTTTTAAAAAATAGAATTGAATTGAAAAGTATTTTAGCATACTACATGTATACTCTGACCTTATTCACGTGCTACATCCTAGACTCATATTTCTTGTAAGGTCATAAATAACTTATTTCCCTTTTTTTTTTTTTCATCCAACTTAATTTATAAAACATAATTACAATAATAGAATATAACATAGAAAATAGTACAGTCAAAAATACATTGGACCATAGTTTGTTAGTTATTTCGTCACATTGGTGGTAGAGGGGGACTTCCCCGCTGTGGACACCAACCTGTAGGCCTGTAATGTGGCTGTGTAGCTGCAGTGTGGTGTGTGGGCAGTGGAGTGGCCCTTGGTGATGATTCAGCTGCAGGACTGGGTAGAGACTGATTTCATGGCCCAGACTATCTTCCAAATCTTCATGGCTGACTTTCAGCAGGGGTCCTGATATAAATTGATGCCTCTTCCTCCTTCCCTCAGGGTCAGCTGCTTTCCTTCTTTTGAACACTGGCGCTCCTGTATGGTAATGAAAATACTTTAGCCTTGTGGGCATATGCTATACAGGATTTCATTTTACAGTCTCATCCTCTACGTTGGAAAGATTCTCATAACCATTTCAATCATACCTACACTAAGGATATTAGGTGGCACAAATGGAATTAGAACAGTCACTTCAGTAAGCTCCCCCCCCCCCCCCCCCCCCCCCCACCCACCCATCCCAATAGCTTCAACCAGTGGAGGTCAGCTATTCAAGAAAATCTGATATCCAATTGTCTATGTTTGAGCCATTATAACAAAGAGACTTGGAAATGAACTTTTCCGAAATCTTGAATTTTGCTGTTGAACTGTGATAGTTAAATAGCATCTAATTGCATTTTCACATTCAGCATACATCTTTACATTACCTGTAATTGAAACAAACACTCAAGTATTAATGGACAACCACAAGCATATTTGGGTTGTGTGGTACCTTTTGAATAGCTAAGTTTAAGAAACCAATTTTTTACATGTTACCTCCTAGTGCAATTTTCATTCAGTTCTATGAATTGTGTATGAAGACTGGTCCAAATCTAGTGATATTTTTAGTTGCCTTGGGGCTTAGCTTTGCATTCGTTTGAGATTTTACCATATTATGTTGCAAAGTCCCTAAAGTTACATAGACGAAATTGAGCTTCTTAAAGCAGTTCATACTGGTTGCAGTGGATAATGGACTCCAGTTGACTCCTCAGTGGTACTTGCATTCACTTTGGCTAGAGTTGTGTTTCGACTGTACATTGGATCGTCCCATGGCCTCTATCCACCTCTAGTGGCAACTCCTTCTGCAATAGCTGTGGCCATTCTTATTGGACTGGGGATGGTTGGTGGGACTTTTGGAGAACTCAGGTGCATTTTATCTCACACTCTGTTTCTCCAGATAAAACCTTGGTAGGTAGAGTCTGTTTAATGCAATGGCTGGCTATGACATCCATGTCCACAACATAAGGCCTATTTGGCAGAAAATGTCCTCTTCTCCATTCTGTCTTCCTCACATGTACATATGTACATCTTGCATTAACATGCACCGATTGTCCACCTCTCAGTGGAAGCAGGTCACTTACCTTATAGCTGACAGGTTTGAATGGATAGTCTGTTGTCTGTGAACCTTTTTCTCCCACATTTGACTCTGAAGGGGATATAGTGCAAAAGGTGAAGACCTTGATGGGATACACTTGACTACCTCACCTTATGTAATGCCCAACAAATGATAAAGGGTAGTTGTCCACAGGTTTTGCCAATGGACATATCTATGTAAGGAGTGAGGATCACTACATTTATTATATGTTAGATCAAACAGGTCAGCTGAAGAATACCATAGGTAGGGGTGGAAGTGGTGATGGTCAGTTAAGTACACCACATGGTATATCCATCAAGGGAGATGTGTTGTATGTTGCTGACTGTGGCAACCGTCGTGTAAAGAAGCTTGACATCAAGGGGAGAGTTTCTTCATAAGTTTGGTCAGAAGGGATCAGGTCAGCGACAATTGGACTTTCGTATGGCAGTCATTGTTGACTTAAACAACAGACTGATTATTTCTGTTAGAGGTAACCATAAGATACAAATATTCTTGGAAGTTGGTGGTTAGTTACTGAACATAGACGGTATAGGCTCTGGGGACCATTGCATTGTTTTCACTACCCATGCATGGGGCCTTGCCTCAGGGAACATTCATGTTGCAGCCTTTGGATCAAATGCTGTCAAAGTCTTCACAAAGGAAGGTGTATATGTCAGAACATATGGTGCTCCAAAAGGTCCCATGAGAATAGCCATTGATGGGGAAGGTTACAGCATTGTCAGTGAGTGAAGAGGCCATTGTCTCTCCATCTTTGACCCTCAAGGGAACAAGCTAGATCCACACATGTACAGTAAGGGTACTTCTCTAGATCCCAGTGATGGCAGTGGATATGTTGCTAACTATGGTGATAAAAATGTATTTATTTTGTGTAGGTTCTCAATGGCGTAATGAGGATGTAATATGATACTAAAGTGTTATGTTTCATACATATTGCAATGTGAAGACAAGATTCATTGTAAAGAAGTGGGTGTGATCTTTGGTTTGTCATGTGAACAAATGTAAGCTATTATTTAGAGACAGTACATGTACTTCTTGTAGCATTTTTTTCTCTATTCATGTAATGGTGGTAGGGGATGTCCCCTATGGAGGTAGAGAGTGTCCCCTGTGGAGTCCCCTGTGGATGTAGGGGATGTTCCCTGTGGAGGTAGGGGATGTCCCCTGTGGAGGTAGGGGATGTCCCCTGTGGAGGTAGAGGACTGATGTCCCTTGTGGAGGTAGTGGATGTCCCCTGTGGAGGTAGGGGATGTCCCCTGTGGAGGTAGAGGACTGATGTCCCTTGTGGAGGTAGTGGATGTCCCCTGTGGAGGTAGGGGATGTCCCCTGTGGAGGTAGAGGATATCTCCTGTGGAGGTAGAGGATATCCCCCTCCACAGGGGACATCCCCTACCTCCATATGCATGGACTTTGCTCACTCCAGTTCATACCGATAGTCGATTTGTTGCATGCATTTTCCTTCAAGATACATGCACCATAAAGTGTGTCGTATTAATATAGTCACTGTACTGCTTCTCAGATGCTTAGTAACTAATAGACGTACTGCTGGTGTAGTATACTACATGTTGGTATTGAACTGTTTTTTATATTTTAATAGTTGAATTCCAAACAAGAAGTGAGCTAGGCTTGTACATGTACAAATAAGGTAGTCATATGCAAGTTGGTACGAGGAGGTGTGATATGGGCTGAAATTTTCTTGCTAAAATGTAGGATTGAAAAGTATTGTCATATCACCTTGTTCCAAACCTACATCCAATTTAAGTGTTTGCTTGCAGATAATGGGGTCATTGGTCTTACTGCTCCGTTTTGCATTTGCAATTCTTAAATTAATGTACCTGTTCACAACATCACTGTGTTTTCCGTCACCAAGTCTCCACCTTTATGACAATGAACTGCGAAGCTTGTTAAGTTCAATAACAAACACATTTCTTGATGATCGTTTATGGTTGCAAGCCTCACTCCCTGTGAAGTCTGGAGACCTTGGAATAAGGTGTGCTGTTCACCTTGCTCCGTCATGCAGCATATTTAGCCTCATTTGCGGGTTGTAGAGAACTCACCTTTACCATACTACCACCTCGTTTCCAGGAGTCACCACTCTCCCTTTGGGATTCTGCCATCGCTGAATGGTCCACAGGTCATAATGAACCTCCTCCTTCTGGCCCTATGTCACATCGACAGAAATTGTGGGATCTGCCAAGGATTTCTTCTATTGCAGCTGAACAATATTCGCATAGCCATTGGCCTTCATCTGGGAACCCCACTTTGCACCCCTCACCTTTGTTATCACTGTGGAGCAAATGTGGACACGCTTGGCATGCACGGGCTCAGTTGTTGTTTTAGTGCTGGTCATCACTTCCGCCATGCCATGCTTAATGACATTCTGCACAGGGCTTTATCTTCTACCAATGTTCGTTCTCAGCTAGAGCCCACTGGTCTCGATCGAGCAGATGGTAAGCGTCCTGATGGAATCACCATGGTTCCTTGGTCAAATGGCAGATTATTGGTCTGGGATGCAACCTAGCTGTGTAGACACTTTTGCCCCTTCCCATCTATCCATGACAGCCTCTGAAGTGTGTGCAGCAGTAAACCAGGCGGAGCAGACCAAGATCAAGAAGTACAGTTACATCACCTCCCATGCATACCATTCTGTCACATCTGTTGCCTTCGAAACTACTGGAGTCTGTGGCCCTCGCTCCATGTTGGATTTGGGTCGCCGCATTGTGAACACCACTGGTGACAAAAGCTCTCTGGCATCCCTCCTGCAAATGTTTTCAGTGGCCATTCAGAGGGGAATGCTGCATCTGTTTTTGGGAACTTTGCCTCCAACCCTCTCCCCTCCTTTGAATGATGTTTAGTGGTAGCATATTTTTATTCTGATTCAACCAGTATTTATATATATATTTTAAAATTTGTTTTAATATTTTATTTCTCTCAGTTTTTTTTTGCCCCAGATTTATGTAAATAACAATATAAAAGATTTGAGAAATTTATACAAATAATAGCACAAAGTGATTAAATACAGGTATACATATATACTGTCATAAATATATTGGGCTGTAAGTTTATGATTTTAGTTGTTTCCCCCGGGGGACAAAGGTGCGGGAAAGGTCATCCCCACCTGTGGACGCCAACCTCTGGGCCTGTAAGGTGGCTGCCCACATACAGCTGGTGGAGGACTTACAGGCCAGGGGCTATGGGGCGGCATAGAGGGGCCCAATCATGGTACGGGTGGTGTTGCAGGCCGTGTAGCTGCAGCATGGAGTGGCCCTTGGTGATGATTCAGCTGCAGGCGCTGGGGAGAGTGTGATTTCATGGCCTAAATCTTTATGGATGACTTCAGCATAGGTCCTGATATACATTGATGTGTCACTAGTGGTCAGCTGCTTTCCTCATTTGGAAATGAAAATATTATAGCATTATGGGCTGATGGAAATATGTTATAGGTTTCAATCTTGCTGCACAAATTCAGGATTTCTTATATATCATTTTGTGTTGAAGATTCTCTAAGTTGGAAAGATTCTCAATCATACCAACACTAGGGATGTAGATGTATTGTTTCTTACTTCATGCACAACCAGTATTTTAAGAACAGTCATTTCACCCTAAGTAAGCTCCTCCTGTCCCCATATCTTCACCACAGTGGAGGTCAGGTAATCAAGAAAATCTGATATCCAATTTGTCCGCATGCATGGCACATAAATGCGCACTTATTGACTTGTGGTTGCCCAGTTATTTAACAAATTTGGATCAGAATATATTGAAATGGATTCACATTCAGTACTAGTCACAAACTATTCAAACCTGGTGTGTGCATTCCTACAGCCTCAAAACTACACGAACATGCATATGAGGATCAGAGATCAGGTCATAATCTTACTGCTCAGTACACCATCCCATGCCTGGTAAAACACCATAGTACCATGATGATCATGTGAGCATTAGGTAAGGTGCATGAGACCGAACAATGATCCTATCCTCTGCTGCACTATTAAAACCTTGCACACACACTCACCTGCAGTTGTCCGGTCACTGAAAGCGATCTGCAAAATAAAGTTGCAACATCAAGGTCTCTTGTTACACAAAACTACTATAAAATCCTATCATGTATACAACGAACAGCACATCTGTTTATTGAATGAGCAACATAGCACGATGATCACATAAGCATCAGATGAAGTGCTGTGACCGAACAACCAAGGTAAACCACATGCTTATATGGTCTATGACATGCTTATATGGTGTATGAGGTGATCCACATGCTTATATGGTCTATGAGATGATCCACATGCTTATATGGTCTATGAGATGATCCACATGCTTATATGGTCTATGAGGTGATCCACATGCTTATATGGTCTATGAGATGATCCACATGCTTATATGGTCTATGAGGTGATCCACATGCTTATATGGTCTATGAGATGATCCACATGCTTATATGGTCTATGAGGTGATCCACATGCTTATATGGTCTATGAGGTGATCCACATGCTTATATGGTCTATGAGGTGATCCACATGCTTATATGGTCTATGAGGTGATCCACATGCTTATATGGTCTATGAGGTGATCCACATGCTTATATGGTCTATGAGGTGATCCACATGCTTATATGGTCTATGAGGTGATCCACATGCTTATATGGTCTATGAGGTGATCCATATGCTTATATGGTCTATGAGATGATCCACATGCTTATACGGTCTATGAGGTGATCCACATGCTTATATGGTCTATGAGATGATCCACATGCTTATATGGTCTATGAGGTGATCCACATGCTTATATGGTCTATGAGGTGATCCACATGCTTATATGGTCTATGAGGTGATTCACATGCTTATATGGTCTATGAGGTGATCCACATGCTTATATGGTCTATGAGGTGATCCACATGCTTATATGGTCTATGAGGTGATCCACATGCTTATATGGTCTATGAGGTGATCCATATGCTTATATGGTCTATGAGGTGATCCACATGCTTATATGGTCTATGAGGTGATCCACATGCTTATATGGTCTATGAGGTGATCCACATGCTTATATGGTCTATGAGGTGATCCACATGCTTATATGGTCTATGAGGTGATCCACATGCTTATATGGTCTATGAGGTGATCCACATGCTTATATGGTCTATGAGGTGATCCATATGCTTCATGCATCCTGCTCCTCCACCTGACCCGGCGGGCTTACCTTTAGTAGTGATGTACTTCCTGTCCTCAGAGGCCTGAGCAGCTGTTCCTGAAGACACTCCCGCTTAACGCTCCCGACGAGTTCATTCCCGTATTTTAAAAATAAATAAACCCACCTCCCCCGGCGCGGCCATCACCTCATGTAAATTCCAGAGAAAGTTTGGGAACGAGACTATAGCAAGCGTAGGTGAAGTGGATAGCTCAGATACTGAAGCTAACTGAAAATATGGAGGCAGTGCAGTCATCAAAGAGCGGGTAAATGCATGTGAAGAGCGTGGAAGGATTGTAAATGTAGGCGAATCACGTGCGCAATAGCATCGCTGAACTTGGCATTTGTTAGCACAGGTCCAGTCCATAAGGCATCATCACAGCACGCGTCAGGTCCAGGATATGTGTACATCTCGTCTGACATTCTGGACATGATATTTTGTGTTCCTTCACTTATGGCATTTTGTTGTAAGCGTTCGATTAGTGCACTCCTCCCGCGTTACGGTATAAATAAGTGGCTTGGCCTTGGGCGTAATGTACACACTTTGGCGTTCTGTACGTTTTCTGATAGTCTTTGTGACAAGTAGGTTGGGTCATAGATTGATGATCTAACGTAATGGGATTGGCAATGCAAAGTTTGTCACTACATGTAGGCCTATCATTGTTTCACATGTGTAGGCCCCTACGCCCCTTTTTGTTGGGAATGAGAGAACAAATCGAATTAAGTAGATCGAGAACGCCTCGTTACTACAAGGTCTTAAACTCTAGTTAGTACTTGTATCAGTGAGTACGACTAGTTGGATTTATTTCTATACATTTCTCTTCGTCCCTGTGAAAGTTGGGGTGTGTAGGGTCAATAAAATGACCAAGAATCGGTGGGTCTGGTCAGAGATAATCTATATATTATCTCTGGTCTGGTCAATAGCAGTTTTGTTTATCAATCGTCATTGATCAATATGACATTTGAATGTTATACAGACACTTAGTTGAATGCAGACAAGAGATTGCCGGGTATCTATGGTGGCACAGCAAAATGTCTAACGTCAGGGGCGGCGGAAGGTGGGGGTAAACTATGAATACGTAATGAGTAGGCGTGGCATAACAATGTTATTGTCGCAAGCTGCAGTCCACTAACTAGTCCAGATATGTTCTCTTTTAGCGTGTAAAAAAACGTTAGCGATGGTTTTCATGTCATCCTCGTCACTATTTGGGCGTGGCCCGACTACTGCGCGTTCGAACTTGCGTCATATATATTATTACTACGCAAATACTTCTTAGAGTACTGAATCACTTGTGGCATCATTTGTAGAAGGAAGGATAAGTATATTATTTAAAGCTTTAATATCTCTCTCATAATCGCTAGCTGAAACGGTGCTTGTCTCCATTCCAGTGTATGGAGCTGAAGGCGCAGGGTCTTATTTGGCTGTGTATAGTAGCTAGTCTCCATTCTCCAATAAGGCCACTACAATAAGATTCCTTGTTTCCCATTTTCCGCCCTCACCATTATTTGGTACCGCATGTTTTCATTCATTATTAGATCACGTGTCACGTAACATCCATTATTTTAATCATAGACATAAAAATGGCTATCTTGAACGTATCTGTTGCGTGTTCGTCTAGAAAAACTACTTTACTTCCTTGGAATATTGAAGCAGAACACACCTTTCGCGATTTTTTCGTATAGACTCTATTCGATCACGTCTTCCAAGCACATCTATAGAGTCCTGGATAGATTTACTTAAAGCGGAGGTGGGCACCAGCATAGATAATAGAATGAAGGAAACGGTATATACATTTACGTGACGTGACGTCACGTTCCGTACTTCGCATTGAATCTTATAGTGTGAGTTGTTGTGCATCCTTCCGTAAAGAGCTCGTTTAACTTTTTACTGTTGTGTGATGGCAGCCTTTTTAAATATTAAAGACGTTGCATAACGTGTTTTGTGTTAAATACATGTACCAATTTATAATAATGAATAATGAATAATGAACCGCCCGCCCGCATGCCTTTTATGTTCTATTTAAATGGGAAACAAGGAATCATATTGGAGTGGCCTAAGCTTTAATTTGTCTGCTTCAACGTTTAAACGGTCGTAAAAAATAGACACTATTGCGCTTTATCGCTTCCGTATCCATGCAGCTGGTAAATTAATTACGTAATAATGTCAAAACGGTACCCAGGGCTGCCGCGATATATCGCGATATGCGATATATCGCGATATTTTTTTGGTCATATCGCGATACAAACGTACGTGGATATACGGAGATAGACGGAAGAATAGACGGAGAAAGACGGAAATATACGAATAGTCATTCAGCAGATGCAACTAGTGTTGGGCCACACTAGCACGAATTCAGCTGCGGTGCTGCGTGCTCCCATTTAAATTCAGCCGCCCATGTACTGACGTATTTAAACGTGTAACCGCGCGCGAACGCTTATAATAAGTCCTGACATGAATTATTTCCCGAAATATTGTCACGGAAGAGTTCACGGTTATGGTTAAACGGTTATGGTCTTTTTTTTTCGATGAGGAAGATGAATGGAGCCATAAAATCATTATGTGATCCGAAAGCATATAATTTAAAATGCTCAATCACGTAGTGATTTAATCCTCACTTAACCTTTAATCTGCGTAAAACGATCCTGAATTCAGGATCGGTAAAATCCTGAATTCAGGATGGTGAGTTCTACCGTTTATAACAACCATTGCAGTGAAAATTAAAATCATTAAAACATATATAAAAGCTGTTTGTTTCAACAATGGTGCACACATTCTATAGCATGGAATAATTTTTATCATCTAGAAAGCTGCCCAAACTTCAAGGATGCATAAGCACGTTCGTTGCTCCCGCGTACGAAAATTAAATGATTAGCAATTTATAGTTTGTAATGCTTACAAAGAGCATTGAACATATCAATTTTACTCCTTTTCACTACTTATTGGTGGTAGCACCTCCAGACTCTTGGTAGAAGTTGTATGTTTATCAAACTTGTACACAAAATAATAGAAAAGGGTAATTTATAATCACTGTCCGAGCATCCGCCCCTTCTTTTTATGTCCCAACAGTACTGGTGACAGCATTTCTACCAATGCCAGGCATTTCTACATCGCTCTCAATGACAGAAATGCTTTTTTATTTTTATTTTGCAGAGGCTAACCGTCGTACCACCCGCTCTGACTCGCTTCGCTTAGTCCGCCTTGAGTTAATTCGATGCTCGTACCTCCTGTGTCCCATATTGTTTAATTTGCTTATATGGCTCTCCTTACAGATCTTAGTAACAGTTTCTATCTTGAAAATAAGCTTCCTGCTCTTTCCTCAACCTTATACCCGACTTTGATGGTAACCGCGGCATTATTTGCGAACGAAAAAGTAAACTAAGCCTAAACATTGTTTTTTCTAAAAGAAATAAAGATTTGAATGACTAAAATGGATAGCGCTGTTTAGATGAAAGCCTGCAGAAGCTAAATATAAAAAAAAAAATCATCAATACCGTTCGAATTTATGTCGATACGAGCGGCGTAAAGTCATCCTTAATTCAGGATTCCCATCCTGAATTAAGGATGAAAATAGATTAAAGGTTAAATTCTTTTCCTGCATGTGATATTGTGCTGCTTTTGTGCCACAAAAAATGTATTTATCCAGCCGGTCGGTCGAGTGAGTGACTTCATGCATGATTTCTTTTCTGGTGTATATAACTCATGCCGTGGAGCAGGCCCTTTCTAAAGGTACAGTCGAGGTTAAGATATAGCTAGATACTTCCTTATATCATTTTGGCAACACTCTATTCATGTATACCGGTATATGTATACCAATTGGTCCAGTGTCTCTTTCCCCCCCTCCCGCGCCAAATAGCATGTTATGTGTTTGTTCTTGTGTCACCACCACAACAACGCAGCCTCAACTTGCATGAAAATGGTGTGGTTATTGATCAATAATTGCTCGATGAATATACTTAAATATATCGCGATACTATATCGCGATATTTTACTCATATCGCGATATATCGCGATATAGGCGATATCGGCTGAAGACCATATCGCGGCAGCACTGACGGTACCCCCCCGGTTCCGCCGGCGCTGTGTTCTATGCAAGACCACGCCCATAAACATCTCCCCTCCTCCCCTCCCACCCCGAGCAACTCACTAATAGATACTACATACACCAAGGTTCAAAGCAGTTCATACTGGTTGCACTGGATAATGGACTCCAGTAGACTCCTCAGTGGTACTTGCATCCACTTTGGCTAGAATTGTGTTTCGACCTCTATCCACGGGAGTGGCAACTCCTTATGGCTTCAATAGCTGTGGCCATTCTTATTGGACTGGGGATGGTTGGTGGGACTTTTGGTATCTCCCACTCCGTTTCTCCAGATAAAACCTTTGAAGGTAGGGTCTGTTTAATGCAATGGGTGGCTTTGAAATCCATGTCCACAACATAAGGCCTATTTGGCAGAAAATGTCCTCTTCTCCATTCCGTCTTCCTCACATGTACATATGTACATCTTGCATTAACATGCACCGATTGTCCACCTCTCAGTGGAGGCAGGTCACTTCCCTTATAGCTGACAGGTTCGACTGGATAGTCTGTTGTCTGTGAACCATTTTCTCCCACATTTGACTCTGAAGGGCATATGTGTTGCAACTGCATGTCCTTAACAGGAACACACTTATACCATCGACTCTGCTTTCCATTTCACTAGCTGTGGTAAGATGAAGAGACCATGCACATGTACATCTAGCTTCATTGACACGACACTCCACTTAGTGTTGTTTCCACCATTGCATTGTATACCCTCTATCCATACCAAGCATCACAGCGTACAGACACCTCTGAAACTTATTAGGCTCAGAGTAAAACATTGTGAGAAACTTCTGAGTGTAGAAAGCCATCTACCTAGGCACCCACAAGCCTTGGCAGAACATCATCTACAGTGGACATCCCGAAATGATTTCGCCTCACAGCCTGATTTCAAGTTAATTATATACATGTAATTGTAGTTGAAAAATCAAAATGTCTTGTGGTTGTACCGTAAGTGTAACAATGGCCCTTTCACATGTATCTATACTGAAGTGTAGTACTAAACAGGTAGTGTGTTTTAGGCATATCAGTCTATTTTATCATTATGAGTTTGAATGGGCCAGGAGGGGGTTGGTTTCTTGATGTGACTTAGATATATGATTTCAAATATTACGCATTCTGTCTCAAACTTTTTCTGAACATGTCATTCCAAGACTGTTATAACATAACCTATTATTTGCACCCAGTAACTATAGTAACCAATGTCTTACCTCCTACAGTGTGGTTGTGAAGGAACCTTTCTCACACACTGTCTGTGGTGTATGCTCTAAGCCCTACAATGATCCAAGAATTCTTCCATGTCTGCACTCCTTCTGTCAACAATGTCTCTATCATGAGATAGAGAAAAGTGGTTCCCAACAAGTGTTCAAATGCCCCACCTGTGAACGAAATATGAGCATCCCAGTGGGAGGGGCCAGTGTTCTCCCTCAGAACCTCCATCTTGGATTTGAAGTAGAGATAGCTGGGTACATGTCCAAGATTGTCAGTAACAGTGAGGTGTGTTGTGACCAATGTATAGATGGAAGTAGTGGTCCTGCAGTGGTGTTCTGTTGTACATGTTGTCAGTTTTTATGTCAGCTATGTCATGACCACCACAAACGTCATCGCCAACTGTCCAAACACAATATGGTTGGACTGGACCAGGAGGGAGCCAAACAGCTGCAGACCACCATGAAGCCAAATGATCAGTTGTGTTCTCTCCATAACCTTCAGGCAAAGGTCTACTGTAAGACTTGTAGGTGTGTTATCTGTTCAGAATGCATCCTTGATGGCCACAAGGATCACAGCAGTGTTCCCCTCGCCTCTGCTGCCAAGTCTCATCGAGATGAAATGGAAGGTTCAATGAACACTACAAAAGTGGTTGTGACAAAGCTGACTGGAGCCATTGATGGAAATGACAAGATAATTGAACAAATGGAGATCTCCAAAAGGGATGCTATTTTGGCCATCAACCAAGCCTTTGAAATACTCCAGCAAACATTAGAGGAAAGGAAAAAGACACTACTATCAGAGGTGGAGGCCATTTCACTGTCCAAGACAACTGCTCTGACCCTCCAGAAGGAACAGTTTGAGAAGATAGTTGAGGACATTGGTCACTACACTGAGGTGACGTCCTACATCCTCCAGACCCACACTGACCATGAGGTGGTAACTCTTGGAGGACTTATATCCACTGAACTGCAGGCCACTCTCAAGAGGCTCCAGACCATGACATCACTCAATGCAAACCTGGAACACAGCCACATAGCTGTGTCTGTGCTAACAGATGATCTTGTAAGAGAGATGTCTAAATTTGGTCATGTATCAGAGATGTCCAAATTTGGTCATGTATCAGAGATGTCCAAATTTGGTCATGTATCAGAGTTGTCTCCATCTTCAAGCACATGGACATCCACATCAGTAGCCAAGGTGGGGACCTGGTTCCATGTTAAGGTAGAGAGCAAGACCTCAGAGGGGGAGGGGTACCCACATGGTGGTGTACAGGTGAAGGGTGAGATGAGGTCCAAGGTCCATAGTGGAGCAGTTCTGTATGGAGAGGTGGAGGACCACAGGGATGGTACCTACACCATCACCCTCACCCCTCAGACTGCTGGTCCTCACCAGCTGGTCATCACAATGGATGGTCAACATGTACAGAACAGTCCTCGTGACCTTGATGTGAGATCTAAACATGGCTACCGCACCTTATGTACTGCCATACAAGTGATCAGGTGTAGAAATCCATTATGTGTGGCCATTCATGACAATGGACACATCTATGTAGGGAGTGAGGATAACTGCATTTATGTGTTTGATCTAGCAGGTCAACTGATCAATACCATAGGCAGTGATGGAAGTGATGATGGTGAGTTTGATACACCATATGGTATATCCATCAAGGGAGATGCGTTGTATGTTGCTGACTATTCAAACCATCGCGTACAGAGGCTGACATCAAAGGGTGAGTTCTTTTATAAGTTTGGTCAGAAGGGATCAGGTCAGGGACAGTTCAATGGTCCCACTGCAGTCATTGTTGACTCAAACAACAGACTGATTGTTTCTGATAGAGGTAATCATAGGATACAAATATTCAATGAAGTTGGTGGTTGGTTACTGACCATAGATCATTATATTCCGTACCCATGGGGCCTTGCTATAGACCCTCAGGGAAACATTCATGTTGCAGTTAGTGGTCAAAGTAATATCACAGTCTTCACAAAGGAAGGTGTGTATGTCAGAGCATATGGTTATCCAAAAGGTCCCATTGGAATAGCCATTGATGGGGAAGGTTACAGCTTTGTCAGTGAGCGGAATGGCAAATGTCTCTCCATCTATGATCCTGAAGGAAACAAGATCCCTGCAGTGGGGAATTCACATCTGGATAGTCCTCGGGGTACTGCACTTCATCCCACAGATGGTAGTGTGTATGTTGTTAACTATGATACTTGGGGTACTGTACTGAAGTATTGTCATGTAGGTGCTCAATGATGTAATGATGATGTAATATGATAATACATGTAGGGTTATGTTTGTTACACATTGCAATGTGAAGGAGTGTGTTGTGAGCTGTAGTTAAAGAAGTGGGTGTGGTCTTTGGATTAGCCAAGTGAAAAAATGTAAGCATGGGGACATCCTCTACATCCCCTACCTCCACAGGGGACATTCTCTACCTCCACAGGGGACATTCTCTACCTCCACAGGGGACATCCTCTACCTCCACAGGGGACATCCCTACGTCCACAGGAGACATCCCCTACCTCCACAGGGGACATCCCATACCTCCACAGTGGACATCCCCTACCTCCACAGGGGACATCCCCTATCTCCACAGGGGACATCCCCTACCTCCACAGGGGACATCCCCTACCTCCACAGGGGACATATGCATCCTCTACCTTCACAGAGGACATATGCATCCTCTACCTCCACAGGGAACATCCCCTACCTCCACAGGGGACATCCCCTACCTCCACAGGGGACATCCTCTACCTCCACAGGGGACATCCTCTACCTCCACAGGGGACATCCCCTACCTCCATAGGGGACATCCTCTACCTCCATGCACCTACATGTACCTCCACAGGTAGTCGGGCGGGCCCTACCACCGCGTTTGGTCGGGTGGTAAGGTGATAAGCCTATACCAAGATTGGATTGCAGTCCAATCGGATTGCAGCGTTCAAGTGGGTTCATTATCACCCAATTAGCGGCTGATGTGAGATAATTATGGGTTTCCTAGTCCCCTGGTTATAGATGGAGCGAAGACGTGCGATTGTATTACCAAGGCAGCTGAAGAGTTGGGCTACCCAAGTAAGAAGCAAGAACAGCTGATAGCGTTTGTTGAGAGCGGAGATGTATTTAGCATTCTCCTAGGAAGGCTTTCCACACTATAACAATGTCTATTATCGAGCTGTCATCTGATTTAACATCGATACCAACAGCCGAAGCATATGCTGGTGAGCCGTCGCTGCCATACATGTACAAGTGTACACGTGACTCATTACCACGTAACCTAACACTAAGGTAAACTGGCATATTAGCACGGGTTGGCTTTATTAGCACGGGGGGACTTCCGGTCGTTTTCAATGGAGGTCACGAAGCCTCTCTTTGGCTTGAAGTAGCTCTTCCGCATAACCACTTATAGCCAAATTCTAAGCTTAAAAAGTACGTCTCATGAGTGATGAATAGAAAAAGGGGGGAAAGGGGGGCTCTTGCGAGCTCCTGCAATGCGTGGCAATTTTTTTATCACTACCCCTCGAACGAACAGAAAATCACCTAGCGGCTTACAGAGAACGCTAATGTATTTTTTTGTGTGTTTAGAACTTCACTTTGGATACTTCCAGATACGTTGGCGGCGTTGCTGGTTGTCTGTTCGATTGAAACCATTTGAAAAGCTACGACACACACCCCGTGCTAATTTGGCACTCATCGCGTATCCCCCCCCCCCCCCCCCCCCCCCCCCCCTCAGAGGTGCGAGTGGATATACAAAACAGAAGGTGCTGCAAAACTTTTAAAACGATGGTATGGTGTGCATCCATCAGCAGTGACACTTGGTAGCGTTAAAACGTACTCCAGACGATGCGTTTGACTTGTACAGTTCCGTTAAAAAAAACCGTGCTAATATGGCAGCTTACCTTATATAACGTAACGATATTGACAACAATATTACATAAAGTTCTGCACAAATCTTGGTATAGGCTTGTCACCCTACCACCCGGCCAAACGCGGTGGTAGGGCCCGCCCGACTCTATTCCACAGGGGACATCCCCTACCTCGATATGCAAGGTACATGTATGAGGCTTTGCTCACCTTAGTTCGTACTGACAGTCTAAACCTTCAGAGAAATTGTTGCATGCACAAGATAGCCACACAAAGTGCATGTGCGGTAATATAGTCACATGCAGCTTCTCAGATGCTATAAACATACTTGAAGCTTGTACAAATGAGGTTGTCATATGTTGCGTGCACGTTGGCACAAGGAGGCGTGGTCTGGCCTTAAATTTTCTAATTAATGTAGAATTGAATGGAAAATTATTTTAGCATACTATACTCTGACTTTGTTCATGTTCACGTGCTACATCCTAAACTAATATTTCTCGTCTCATATTTATTGTAAAGACATTAATAACTTCATTCCCTTATTCAAATTAATTTTTAAAATAAAGAATATAACAGGACTGATATTTTTTTTTTTGGGGGGGGGGGGGGGGGGGGGGTTAATGGTTTTTTAGTGTTTTATTTTATACTTGTAATGATTCAAATTCCTTGATACAAGAAAAAAACATAGATGATAGTGCAAGGTGAATAAATGCATATATACCGTCATATATACATTGGACCATAGTTTATTATTTTAGTTATTTCGTCACATTGGTGGTAGAGGGGGACTTCCCCACTGTGGACGCCAACCTGTAGGCCTGTACGGTGGCTGTGTAGCTGCAGTGTGGTGTGTGGGCAGTGGAGTGGCCCTTGGTGATGATTCAGCTGCAGGCGCTGGGGAGAGTGTGATTTCATGGCCCAGACTATCTTCCAAATCTTCATGGCTGACTTTCAGCAGGGGTCCTGATATAAATTGATGCCTCTTCCTCCTTCCCTCAGGGTCAGCTGCTTTCCTTCTTTTGAACACTGGCACTCCTGTATGGTAATGAAAGTACTGTAGCATTGTGGGCATATGCTATACAGGATTTCAAATTCCAGTCTCATCCTCTACATTGGAAAGATTCTCAAAACCATTTCAATCATACCTACACTAAGGATATTAGATGGTACATATTGTTTCTTATACACAAATGGAATTAGAACAGTCACTTCAGTAAGCTCCCCCCTGTCCCAATAGCTTCAACCAGTGGAGGTCAGCTATTCAAGAAAATCTGATATCCAATTGTCTATGTTTGAGCCATTATATTCCTACAGTATTCCAAACAAAGAGACTTGGAAATGAACTTTTCCGAAATCTTGAATTTTGCTGTTGAACTGTGATAGTTAAATAGCATCTAATTGCATTTTAACATTCAGCATACATCTTTACACTACCTGTAATGGAAACAAACACTCAAGTTATTCATTAATGGACAACCACAAGCATATTAGGGTTGTGTGGTACCTTTTGAATGGCTAAGTTTAAGAAACCAATTTTTTACATGTTACCTCCTAGTGCAATTTTCATTCAGTTCTATGAATTGTGTATGAAGATTGGTCCAAATCTAGTTAGTTGCCGTGGGGCTTAGCTTTGCATTCGTTTGACTCAAGGTGAGATTTTACCATATTATGTTGCAAAGTCCCTAAAGTTACATAGACAAAATTGAGCTTCTTGAAGCAGTTCATACTGGTTGCAGTGGATAATGGACTCCAGTAGACTCCTCAGTGGTACTTGCATCCACTTTGGCTAGAGTTGTGTTTCGACTGTACGTTGGATCTTCCCATGGCCTCTATCCACGGGCAGTGACAACTCCTTCTTCAATAGCTGTGGCCATTCTTATTGGACTGGGGATGGTTGGTGGGACTTTTGGAGAACTCAGGTGCATTTTATCTCACACTCTGTTTCTCCAGATAAAACCTTGGTAGGTAGAGTCTGTTTAATGCAATGGCTGGCCATGACATCCATGTCCACAACATAAGGCCTATTTGGCAGAAAATGTCCTCTTCTCCATTCTGTCTTCCTCACATGTACATATGCACATCTTGCATTAACATGCACCAATTGTCCACCTCTCGGTGGATACAGGTCACTTACCTTATAGCTGACAGGTTTGAATGGATAGTCTGTTGTCTGTGAACCATTTTCTCCCACATTTGACTCTGAAGGGGATATAGTGGATATAGTGCAAAAGGTGAAGACCTTGATGTGAGACACTTGACTACCTCACCTTATGTAATGCCCAACAAATGATCAAGTGTAGTTGTCCACAGGTTTTGCCAATGGACATATCTATGTAGGGAATGAGGATCACTACATTTATTATATGTTAGATCAAACAGATCACCTGAAGAATACCATAGGTAGTGGTGGAAGTGGTGATGGTCAGTTAAGTACACCATATGGTATATCCATCAAGGGAGATGTGTTGTATGTTGCTGACTATGGCAACTGTCATGTTCCTTCATAAGTTTGGTCAGAAGGGATCAGGTCAGGGACAATTGGACTTTCACATGGCAGTCATCGTTGACTCAAACAACAGACTGATTATTTCTGATAGGCCCGGCACACACGAGGCGATATCGCTGGCAACAATCGCTGCGGTTTGTTTGAAGTTGTCGCTTGAAAGTAGAGCAGTGCTCAACTTCGGGCGACACGTTGCTAGCGACAAATGTCGCCAGAAACATACACGCACACACTAGACGATATCGCTTACGACTGTTCCTGGCGACCTTAGTTGCCAGCGATATCGCCTCGTGTGTGCTGGGCCTTAGAGCTAACCATATGATACAAATATTCAATGAAGTTGGTGGTTGGTTACTGACCATAGACGGTAAGGGAACTTTCATGTTGCAGCCTTTGGATCAAATGCTATCAAAGTCTTCACAAAGGAAGGTGTATATGTCAGAACATATGGTGCTCCAAAAGGTCCCATGAGAATAGCCATTGATGGGGAAGGTTACGGCATTGCCAGTGAGTGGAGAGGCCATTGTCACTCCATCTTTGACCCTCAAAGGGAACAAGATCCACACATGTACAGTAAGGGTATTTCACAATTTATTTGGATATGTTGCTAACTATGGTGATAAAACTGTATTTAAGTATTGTGTGTAGGTTCTCAATGGAGTAATGAGGATGTAATATGATACTAAATTGTTATGTTTCATACATATTGCAATGTGAAGACAAGATTCATTGCAAAGAAGTGGGTGTGGTCTTTGGATTTGTCATGTGAACAGTACATGTACTTCTTTTGCAATTTTTTTCTCTTATAATGTAATGGCGGTAGGGGATACCCCCTACCTCCACAGACCTCCACAGTAGAGGATGTCCCCTGTGGAGGTGGGGGATGTCCCCTGTGGAGGTGGGGGATGTCCCCTGTGGAGGTAGGGGATGTCCCCTGTGGAGGTGGGGGATGTCCCCTGTGGAGGTAGGGGATGTCCCCTGTGGAGATGTCCCCTGTGGAGGTAGGGGATGTCCCCTGTGGAGGTAGGGGATGTCCCCTGTGGGGATAGGGGATGTCCCCTGTGGAGGTAGGGGAAGTCCCCTATGGAGTAGAGGATGTCCCCTGTGGAGGTAGGGGATGTCCCCTGTGGAGGTAGGGGATGTCCCCTGTGGAGGTAGGGGATGTCCCCTGTGGAGGTCGGGGATGTCCCCTATGGAGGTAGAGGATGTCCCCTGTGGAGGTAGGGATGTCCCCTGTGGAGGTAGAGGATATCCCCTGTGGAGGTAGAGGATATCCCCCTCCACAGTGGACATCCCCTACCTCCATATGCATGGACTTTGCTCACTCCAGTTCATGCTAATCAATTTTTTGCATGCATTTTCCTTAAAGATACAAGCACCATAACTGTTTAATAGTTGAATTCCAAACAAGAAGTGAGCTAGGCTTGTACATGTACAAATAAGGTAGTCATATGCAAGTTGGTACGAGGAGGTGTGATCTGGGCTGAAATCTTCTTGCTAAAATGTAGGATTGAAAAGTATTGTCATATCACCTTGTTCCAAACCTACATCTTTGTAAAGAAATTTAAGAATTTGCTTGCAGGTCATGGGGTCATTGGCTCAAATACCATTGTACTCATGACAGCCTCTTACTGCTCCGTAATGCATTTGCAATTCCAAATTAATGTACCTGTTAAGAAAATCACCTTGTTTCCTGTCACCAAGTCTCCACCTTTATGACAATGAACTGCGAAACTTATTAAGTTCTATAACAAACACATTTCTTGATGATCGTGCATGGTTGCAAGCCTCACTCCCTGTGAAGTACAGAGGCCCCTGGAATAAGGAGTGCTGTTCACCTTGCTCCATCATGAAGCATATTTAGCCTCATTTGCGGGTTGTAGACAACTCACCTTTACCATACTACCACCTCGTTTCCAGGAGTCACCACTCTCCCTTTGGGATTCTGCCATCGCTGAATGGTCCACAGGTCATAATGAACTTCCTCCTTCTGACCCTATGTCACATCAACAGAAATTGTGGGATCTACCAAGGGTTTCTTCCATTGCAGCTGAACTCTTGGCCACTTCCCCTGATTTTTTGTCCAAGGCGAGGTTTTTGTCTGCCTCTAAAAAGGAATCTGGTTCTTGGTTGCACACTTACCGGTTACTTCACTGGGTCATCACATGGATGATAACACTATTCGCATAGCCATTGGCCTTCGTCTGGGAACCCCACTTTGCATCCCTCACCTTTGTTATCACTGTGGAGCAAATGTGGACACGCTCGGCATGCACGGGCTCAGTTGTCGTTTTAGTGCTGGTCGTCACTTACACTATGCCATGCTTAATGACATTCTGCACAGGGCTTTATCTTCTGTTCCTTCTCAGCTAGAGCCCACTGGTCTCGATCGAGCCGATGGTAAGCGTCCTGATGGAATCACCATGGTTCCTTGGTCAAATGGCAGATTATTGGTCTGGGATGCAACCTGTGTAGACACTTTTGCCCCTTCCCATCTATCCATGACAGCCTCTGAAGTGTGTGCAGCAGTAAACCAGGCGGAGCAGACCAAGATCAAGAAGTACAGTTACATCACCTCCCATGCGTACCATTCTTTCACACCTGTTGCCTTTTAAACTACTGGAGTCTGTGGCCCTCGCTCCATGTTGGATTTGGGTCGCCGCATTGTGAACACCACTGGTGACAAAAGCTCTCTGGCATCCCTCCTGCAAATGTTTTCAGTGGCCATTCAGAGGGGAATGCTGCATCCGTTTTGGGAACTTTGCCTCCAACCCTCTCCCCTCCTTTGAATGATCTTTAGTGGTAGTATATTTTTATTCTGATTCTACCCAGCTGTATTATTAAAACAATTTTTTTTTTTTCAATCGGGACCTCCTATGTAGGATTTGAAGTGTCATGAATACGATTAGCAAAACACCAGATTCCATTATTGCCGATGCGCCGTAGAATCAGTTGGAATTTAGCGAGCGTATTTGGATACAGCCAACGATTACCTACAATGTAGTAAAACTGCCGATGCTTAGAAAGCTCAGACAACAGAGATAACGCTCACTCGTTCCCACACTAGAACCTGAAAACATGGGAAAACACGATTCCTTCTTCTTCTTCCGGATCTGATAAGATAAGATTCGCTCGGATAAGAGGTTTATTGCACTGTTTCTTTGTCGCGATTGAAGCGTAATGTTAGCCGTTATGCGGAAGCACTAGAACCACCAAGTTACAAACTTACTGCCGAGTCGGATTTGTTTTATTATTTTCGTAAGGAGAGTTATGCTTGACACAAATTCGATCTTTAGCAACTTAGTTTTGTTAGCAATAGCCCACAACAGATTTTATCGGCCCTTGGAAACCATAAAGTGGAGATCCAGAATAAACTTGTGGTTGAACACGTGTTTCTGGCGAGTGTATGCAGCTGCAGTCACGTCGATCGCCAAGAGAAAAGAATAGTGCAAGAATATTGCCAGTTAAATTATGACACTGACAGTTGTACGTGTGGTTGTGCTGACGAGTCGCGCGATGAAGCTCCGAAAGACCGTTCACGTGAAAAAAAAAAAGAACAATTGAACGCTACAAAGTGGGTTAAGCCGATCGCAAAAGTAAGAAGGATCGATAGGCTAGCATGAAGGCAGAAAGAAGGCGGATAGCGTGAAGGTGGAAAACCACTGCATGCAACTGGCCGTCGCAATTAAGGCCAAAGAAGTTGGCATTGATTGGCCATGGGTGACTTATACAGGTGAGCTACCTAACATACAACGAAAGTAACACTATATTTGCGCCCCCCACCCTCATGTAAGCAAGCTGTCAAAGATGACCTGTTGGTAGGACCATTTATAAGTGAGTTTTGTTCAATGCCGACAATGGTAACGGGAATGTCCTCCACAATTGCGTGGTCCCACTAGAGCAAATCAGGTGCTGCTCATTCAAGCTGCAAAGGTGATGGAAAACAGAACACCGTCCCACCAGGATGGGGGTGAACCACTCTGAATAGGTGGGTGTATGTGACTGTGTGTGTTGAAAAGTGTGTGCCATGTCTCATGGATATGTTGCCAAGTGGTGTAGTGTTGTGCTAGCTATCCCCCTCCTCTTCCCTCCTGTCTCATCTTCTCTTCTCTCCTACCCTTCCTCTCCATTCTCTTCTCCCCTCCCCTCATCTCCCCCTTCCCTCTTCTCTCCTCTGCCCCTTCTCTTCTCACCCCCTTCCCTCCTCTCTCCTCTCCCCCTTCCCTCCTCTCTCCTCTCCCCCTTCCCTCCTCTCTCCTCTCCCCCTTCCCTCCTCTCTCCTCTCCCCCTTCCCTCCTCTCTCCTCTCCCCCTTCCCTCCTCTCTCCTCTCCCCCTTCCCTCCTCTCTCCTCTCCCCCTTCCCTCCTCTCTCCTCTCCCCCTTCCCTCCTCTCTCCTCTCCCCCTTCCCTCCTCTCTCCTCTCCCCCTTCCCTCCTCTCCTCTCCCCCTTCCCTCCTCTCTCCTCTCCCCCTTCCCTCCTCTCTCCTCTCCCCCTTCTCTCCTCTCCCCCTTCCCTCCTCTCTCCTCACCCCCTTCTTCTCTCTTCTCTCCTCTCCCCTTCCCTCTTCTCTCCACTCCCCCTCTCTCCTCTCCCCCTTCCCTCCTCTCTCCTCTCCCCCTTCCCTCCTCTCTTCTCTCCCCCTTCCCTCCTCTCTCCTTATCCCTTCCCTCCTCTCTCCTTATCCCCTTCCCTCCTCTCTCCTTATCCCCTTCCCTCCTCTCTCCTTATCCCCTTCCCTCCTCTCTCCTTATCCCCTTCCCTCCTCTCTCCTTATCCCCTTCCCTCCTCTCTTCACCCCCTTCCCTCCTCTCTCTTCTCCTCCTCCTTCCCTCCTTTCTCCATTCCCTTCTAAAAGACGAGCGGAACGTCTGAAAGTGAGAGCTAGTAGCCCTATTAAAAGAACGACCTTTAAGTTTAGTCGGGCCAGCCCAACTACTTCAAATTTTAGCAAAGCAAAAGCACGTGCTTGTTTATTGTACGAAGAGGATCAGTATTCAAAATAAAAGGCAGGCAATCTGGTAAGCATCTTTTGTGTGAATGGCGAATTGCTCTGATCATATACATGTACTCACATCAAGGACAGACATTTATGGCGATTATTCCTGATGCCTTCACTACTGGCTTTGAAGAACGTATGAGTACCTTCAGTCAAGAGGTGAGGGCTTTGAATCCTGTGAGGATAGTTGTGATGGAGATTCGGGTTGGGGCTACATGTATGTCAGTTTAGGATGTTTTGGTTGGAGCCATGGGAAGGGCATTTATGGTTTGAGCTCACATTATATTTTGTGACTTCACTACTAATTCCTCCTTTCCTACACTACTACTTTCTTTAGGGATCCCCTCATCTTCCAGTCACATGCCAATTCAGAGACATTAACTGTTTAAAGGAAATTGTTTGATTGTGATGTGATTTAATGATGATAGCAAGTGAGCAGAACAAACTGTCCTATTGTACATACTGCTGTGATGTATGTGATGCAATGGGTTGTATTCCAAGATTCCCCTTCCTTCTACGTTTGTGCTCATGCATGCAATGTATAAGTACATGTCGGAACCCGCCGGGGGAAAAAAAGGAGTGAAACAAGATATAAAAATTTAATTAAAATAAAATTGGTGATGTAGGATTTGTATAGATAGCAATTGAGTAAAAAGTAAGGAAACAAGGAATTACGGATATTATGCATTCATTAAATTAAAAATATTACATACCTACATTTAGCACAGAATTTCAGGCAGGTAATTTGCTAAATAATGTAGGTCTGTAATATTTATAATTTAATGAATGCATAATATCCGTAATTCCTTGTTTCCTTACTTTTTACTCAATTGCTATCTATACAAATCCTACATCACCAATTTTATTTTAATTAAATTTTTATATCTTGTATAAATACAGCTGGGTAGAATCAGAATAAAAATATACTACCACTAAAGATCATTCAAAGGAGGGGAGAGGGTTGGAGGCAAAGTTCCCAAAACGGATGCAGCATTCCCCTCTGAATGGCCACTGAAAACATTTGCAGGAGGGATGCCAGAGAGCTTTTGTCACCAGTGGTGTTCACAATGCGGCGACCCAAATCCAACATGGAGCGAGGGCCACAGACTCCAGTAGTTTCGAAGGCAACAGATGTGACAGAATGGTATGCATGGGAGGTGATGTAACTGTACTTCTTGATCTTGGTCTGCTCCGCCTGGTTTACTGCTGCACACACTTCAGAGGCTGTCATGGATAGATGGGAAGGGGCAAAAGTGTCTACACAGGTTGCATCCCAGACCAATAATCTGCCATTTGACCAAGGAACCATGGTGATTCCACCAGGATGCTTACCATCTGCTTGATCGAGACCAGTGGGCTCTAGCTGAGAAGGAACAGAAGATAAAGCCCTGTGCAGAATGTCATTAAGCATGGCATAGTGTAAGTGACGACCAGCACTAAAACGACAACTGAGCCCGTGCATGCCGAGCGTGTCCAGTTTTTTTTGCCCCAGCTTTATGTAAATAACAATATAAACATTTAAGAAATTTATACAGATAATAGTACAAAGTGATTAAATACAGGTACACATATATACTGTCATAAATATATTGGGCTGTAAGCTATAGTTGTTTCCTCAGGGAGACAAAGGTGAGGGAAGGGTCATCCCCACTGTGGACGCCAACCTCTGGGCTTGTAAGGGGGAGGACTTACAGGCCAGGGGCTATGGGGTGGCATAGAGGGGCCCAATCATGGTACGGGTGGTGTTGCAGGCCGTGTAGCTGCAGCACGGAGTGGCCCTTGGTGATGATTCAGCTGCAGGCGCTGGGGATAGTGTGATTTCGTGGCCTTCTAAATCTTCATCGCTGACTTCAGCATAGGTCCTGATATAAATTGATGTGTCACTAATGTAATGGTCAGCTGCTTTCCTTCTTTTGGAAATGAAAATATTATAGCATTATGGGCTGATGGAAATATGTTATAGGTTTCAATCTTGCTGCAAAAATTCAGGATTTCTTATACATCATTTTGTGTTGAAGATTCTCTATGTTGTAAAGATTCTCAATCATACCAACACTAGGGACGATGATGCATTGTTTCTTACTTCATGCACAACCAGTATTTTAAAAACAGTCATTTCACCCTAAGTAAGCTCCTCCTGTCCCCATATCTTCACCACAGTGGAGGTCAGGTAATCTGATATCCAATTTGTCCATGTCCTACATGCATGCAAGGCACATAAATGTGCATTTATTGATCTTAATAACTTGTGGTTGCTTAGTTATTTAACAAATTTGGATCAGAATATAATGAAATGGATTCACATTCAGTACTAGTCACAAACTATCCAAACCTGGTGTGTCCATTCCTACAGCCTCAAAACTACACACAACATGCATATGAGGATCAGAGATCACATTATAAACTTGCTGCTCAGTATACCATCCCATGCCTGGTAAAATACCACGGCACCACGATGATCATGTGAGCATCAGGTGAGGTGCATGAGACCTAACAATCATCTTATCCTCTGTTGCACTATTAAAACCTTGCATGCACACTCACCTGTTGTCAGGTCACTGAAAGTGATCTGCAAAATAAAATGGCAACATGCACACTCACCTGCTATAAAATCCTATCATGAAGCATGCTATATACAACGAACAGCACATCTGTTTATGGAATGAGCAACATAGCACAATGGTCACATAAGCATCAGATGAAGCGCTGTAAGTGAACAACCACCATTAGGTGGTGATCCACATGCTTATATGGTCTATGAGGTGATCCACATGCTTATATGGTCTATGAGGTGATCCACATGCTTATATGGTCTATGAGGTGATCCACATGCTTATATGGTCTATGAGGTGATCCACATGCTTATATGGTCTATGAGGTGATCCACATGCTTATATGGTCTATGAGATGATCCACATGCTTATATGGTCTATGAGGTGATCCACATGCTTATATGGTCTATGAGGTGATCCACATGCTTATATGGTCTATGAGGTGATCTACATGCTTATATGGTCTATGAGGTGATCCACATGCTTATATGGTCTATGAGGTGATCCACATGCTTATATGGTCTATGAGATGATCCACATGCTTATATGGTCTATGAGGTGATCCACATGCTTATATGGTCTATGAGGTGATCCACATGCTTATATGGTCTATGAGGTGATCCACATGCTTATATGGTCTATGAGGTGATCCACATGCTTATATGGTCTATGAGATGATCCACATGCTTATATGGTCTATGAGATGATCCACATGCTTATATGGTCTATGAGGTGATCCACATGCTTATATGGTCTATGAGGTGATCCACATGCTTATATGGTCTATGAGGTGATCCACATGCTTATATGGTCTATGAGGTGATCCACATGCTTATATGGTCTATGAGGTGATCCACATGCTTATATGGTCTATGAGGTGATCCACATGCTTATATGGTCTATGAGGTGATCCACATGCTTATATGGTCTATGAGGTGATCCATATGCTTATATGGTCTATGAGGTGATCCACATGCTTATATGGTCTATGAGGTGATCCACATGCTTATATGGTCTATGAGGTGATCCACATGCTTATATGGTCTATGAGGTGATCCACATGCTTATATGGTCTATGAGATGATCCACATGCTTATATGGTCTATGAGGTGATCCATATGCTTATATGGTCTATGAGGTGATCCACATGCTTATATGGTCTATGAGGTGATCCACATGCTTATATGGTCTATGAGGTGATCCATATGCTTATATGATCTATGAGGTGATCCACATGCTTATATGGTCTATGAGGTGATCCATATGCTTATATGATCTATGAGGTGATCCACATGCTTATACGGTCTATGAGGTGATCCACATGCTTATATGGTCTATGAGGTGATCCATATGCTTATATGGTCTATGAGGTGATCCACATGCTTATATGGTCTATGAGGTGATCCACATGCTTATATGGTCTATGAGGTGATCCACATGCTTATATGGTCTATGAGGTGATCCACATGCTTATATGGTCTATGAGGTGATCCACATGCTTATATGGTCTATGAGGTGATCCATATGCTTATATGATCTATGAGGTGATCCACATGCTTATATGGTCTATGAGGTGATCCACATGCTTATATGGTCTATGAGGTGATCCACATGCTTATATGGTCTATGAGATGATCCACATGCTTATATGGTCTATGAGATGATCCACATGCTTATATGGTCTATGAGATGATCCATATGCTTATATGGTCTATGAGGTGATCCACATGCTTATATGGTCTATGAGGTGATCCATATGCTTATATGATCTATGAGGTGATCCACATGCTTATACGGTCTATGAGGTGATCCACATGCTTATATGGTCTATGAGGTGATCCATATGCTTATATGGTCTATGAGGTGATCCACATGCTTATATGGTCTATGAGGTGATCCACATGCTTATATGGTCTATGAGGTGATCCACATGCTTATATGGTCTATGAGGTGATCCACATGCTTATATGGTCTATGAGGTGATCCACATGCTTATATGGTCTATGAGGTGATCCATATGCTTATATGAGGTGATCCACATGCTTATATGGTCTATGAGGTGATCCACATGCTTATGGTCTATGAGGTGATCCACATGCTTTATATGGTCTATGAGATGATCCACATGCTTTATATGGTCTATGAGATGTTCCACATGCTTTACATGGTCTATGAGGTGATCCATATGCTTATATGGTCTATGAGGTGATCCACATGCTTATATGGTCTATGAGGTGATCCACATGCTTATATGGTCTATGAGGTGATCCACATGCTTATATGGTCTATGAGGTGATCCACATGCTTATATGGTCTATGAGGTGATCCACATGCTTATATGAGGTGATCCACATGCTTATATGGTCTATGAGGTGATCCACATGTTTATATGGTCTATGAGGTGATCCACATGCTTATATGGTCTATGAGGTGATCCATATGCTTATATGGTCTATGAGGTGATCCACATGCTTATGGTCTATGAGGTGATCCACATGCTTTATATGGTCTATGAGGTGATCCATATGCTTATACGGTCTATGAGGTGATCCACATGCTTATATGGTCTATGAGATGATCCACATGCTTATATGGTCTATGAGGTGATCCACATGCTTATATGGTCTATGAGGTGATCCACATGCTTATATGGTCTATGAGGTGATCCATATGCTTATATGGTCTATGAGGTGATCCACATGCTTATATGGTCTATGAGGTGATCCACATGCTTATATGGTCTATGAGGTGATCCACATGCTTATATGGTCTATGAGGTGAACCACATGCTTATATGGTCTATGAGGTGATCCACATGCTTATATGGTCTATGAGGTGATCCACATGCTTATATGGTCTATGAGGTGATCCACATGCTTATATGGTCTATGAGGTGATCCACATGCTTATACGGTCTATGAGGTGATCCACATGCTTATATGGTCTATGAGGTGATCCACATGCTTATATGGTGTATGAAGTGATCCACATGCTTGTAGGGCGTGTAACCTTTTCATAAATCAAAATCGATTATTTTGGCTATGAAAATAGTCCAATCGATTTTTCAGGTTTATAGCAATATGCAAATCGGTTTTTAGAAACATTAAATTGATCACAAATAATTTGCAACGATTACCTAGGTTTTCCAGGTTTTTCGTTTTTTTTTTTGTTTTTTTTTTATTGGCACGATAAATCACAGATTACTGAGTACACAGTTTTATTGCCTATCAGCTACTTATGCCAACTTTTATTTAAAAAATCATTAAAACAACAGTTACACGTGCCCTACAATAGTATTCACTGGGACTGGGAACGAGGTACGCTATTATCTCTGTAATAACATAGGTTATAAGTACCGAATAGAACCAATGACAAAGCCGCCAATCATGAAATGTACGATATTCAGAACTTCATTGTTGAACGTCTGGAAAAGAGTCAGTGTACCTAAGTAGCCCATGCACCATGGCATTAACAGGTGACATTAAAGGAATACATACCCATCCTGCTCCTCCACCCTTACCTTTAATAGTGATGCACTTTCTGTCCTCAGAGGCCTGAGCAGCGGTTCATGAAGACACTCCCGCTTTAAAACGGTCCTGACGACGTATTTTAAAATAAAAAATAAATACACCCTCTTTCCATTACTTCATGTAAATTCCAGAGAAAGTCTGGGAACGAGATTATAGCAAGCGTAGGTGAAGTGGATAGCTCAGATACTGAAGCTAACTGAAAATATGGAGGCAGTGCAGTCATCAAAGAGCGGGTAAATGCATGTGAAGAGTGTGGAAGGATTGTAAATGTAGGTGAATCACACGCAATAGCATCGCTGAACTTGGCATTTGTTAGCACAGGTCCAGTCCATAAGTGATCGTCACAACACGCGTCAGGTCCAGGATATGTGTACATCTTGTCTGACATTTTGGATATGTGCTCCTTCACTTATGGCTTTTTGTTGTAAGCGTTCGATTAGTGCACTCCTCCCGCGTTACGGTATAAATGAGTGGCTTGGGCGTATAGTACTAGTACACACTTTGGCGTTCTGTACATTTTCTGATAGTCCTTGTGAAAAGTAGGTTGGGTCATAGATTGATGAGCTAACGTAATGGGATTGGCAACGCAAAGTTTGTCACTACATGTAGGCCTATCATTGTTTCGCGTGTACGCCCCTTCTTGTTGGGAATGAGAGAACAAATCGAAGTAGATCGAGAACGCAGCGGGATTTCGTTACTACAAGGTCTTAAACTCTAGTAAGTGCTTGTATCAGTGAGTATGACTAGTTGGATTTATTTCTATTCATTTCGCTTCGTCGACCCTGTGAAAGTTGGGGTGTGTAGGCGTGTACTGATAAAATGACCAAGAATCGGTGGGTCTGGTCAATAGCAGTGTTGTTTATCAATCGTCATTGATCAATATGACATTTGAATGTTATACAGACACTTAGTTGAATGCAGACAAGAGATTGCCAGGATAGCATAGTGGCACAGCAAAAATGTCTAACTTCAGGGGCGGCGGAAGGTGGGGGTAAACTATTAATACATAATGAGTGGGCGTGGCACAACAATGTTATTGTCGCAAGCTACAGTCCACTAACTAGTCCAAATATGTTCTCTTAACTCTTTAGCGTGTAAAAAACCGTTAGCGATGGTTTTCATGTCATCCTCGTCACTATTTGGGCGTGGCCCGACTACCGCGCGTTTGAACTTGCTTCATGTTACTACGCAAATACTTCTTAGAGTACTGAATCACTTGTGGCATCATTTGTAGAAGGAAGGATAAGTATATTATTTGAAGCTTTAATATCTCTCTCATAATCGCTAGCTGAAACGGTGCTTGTCTCCATTCCAGTACATGGAGTTGAAGGCGCAGGGTCTTATTTGGCTGTGTATAGTAGTGTAGCGTAGCGCAGACCAGCAGCGCAAACCCAACTGCAGCCACGTTAGTAGCGTAGCAAGTAATTATAATCAAGAGAACATATTACATACAATTCAATGCTACTTAAATACTACAGCACATCAGATGCAGTTATGGTACTACAAGTGCCGTGTGCAATAGACTGTCTGGCTCCAGATATGCCTGGCTCCAGGTACATTACACTGCTCCCCTCTTCCTCAGACTGTGTCCACACAGTTATCATAACCGGTCAGGGGGTCGCCGTACCCGTGTAGAACGCCTCAGTTGTGGTACAACAGGCTGATGGTCTTTGGGAATAGGCACGTTGCACTGTGGCTCTTGAGGAGTAGGTGTCTCTGTGTTTGCTTCTGGCATCCGTTCAGAGGTTACAACAGGTCTGGCTGGTTCACTTGTGACTATAAACATCTCTTCATCCAGATAGTCCTCTCTGTTGACAGGCTCTCCTCTTCTCCCTTCTGCTCTCCTCTTCTCCCTTCTGGTTTCCTCTGTTCTTCAATGGTTTCACCTGTTGGATGACCCATTACTGGTTGGGTGTATGGCTTAAGTCTGTTAAAATGAACTGTAAGTTGCTTAGCTTGACAGTTCTTCCGTATTCGATACACCACATCGCCAAGCTTCTCTTCTACTTCATATGGCCCTTGCCATGGTCGGTGGAACTTAGGAGAATGACCTCTTGGAACAGCAGGACAGTGGAGCCATACAAAATCACCCTTCTGGTAGCACTGACGCTCATTTTGCCTTTCATCATATACATTCTTTTGGTGCTGCATTTCTTTCCACGCCTCATCTCGTATGCTCTTGTAAGCATTCTGCATAGCCTTCTTTAGATGTTCAACATACTCTCGTCCTCCCTGTGGAACAGGAGCACCACCTACTGGTAGACCATATATAAGGTCTTCTGGCAGCCGTGCCTCTCTTCCAAGCATCATGCTAAATGGGGTTACACCTGTGGTTTCATGAACAGATGTTCTATATCCAAACAATAAAACAGGCAGTTTCACATCCCAATCACGCTCATTCTCACTGACAGATAAACTTAGTAAATTCAATAAGGTCCTATTGAATCGTTCAACCATTCCATCTGACTGAGGGTGGTAGGGAGTGGTTCGAGTTTTCCTAACCTGCAGAAGCTCACAGATACCCTTTATAACCCCGGATTCAAAGTTTCTCCCTTGATCAGAGTGGAGCTGCTCTGGTACACCAAATCGACACATAAACTCACTCACCAAATGCCTAGCCACTGTCATGGCTTCCATATTTGGCAATGGGTAAGCCTCCTTCCACTTGGTAAAATAGTCTCCAATTACCAGAATGTACTTGTTTCCTTTTTCTGTCTCAGGCAAAGGTCCTAGTATATCCATAGCAACTCTCTGAAGAGGTCTTTCCACTGGATCAAGTTGCATTGGAGCGCAAGGTGCTGGAATGGGTGTCTTTCTGGAGCAGCAAGTTGGACAACTAATACACCACTGAGTGATATCCTTCCTCTGCCCCACCCAATAGAAACGACAACGGACTTTGTCAAGTGTCTTCTTAGCCCCCATGTGCCCTCCTACCAATGAGCTATGCAACCCTTCCAATACTGCAGGTACAAGACTTGATGGGAGCACAAGCTGCAATGTTTTATTCAAACCCCTTCCCTGAACATCCTCCCACTGGCAATACAGAATCTTGTTTTGCATGACCAAATAGTGGCACTGTGACCATAAAGCCTTTACATGTGATGATGCATTCTTGGGAAATACCTTTGGAAGGGTTTTAGTCTCCAGCCACTTAATCACGTGCTTAAGATCTGGGTCCTGTCTCTGATATACGGCTAATTCCTCATGAGTCCATAAAGGCATCCATGAATCTGTCACTGCCAGCACACAGCCCTGGTCTTCATTGTCCTCCTCAGGAGGTAATCTACATTGAGAGCATGGCATACGAGACAATGAATCTGCATTTGTGTGTTTCTTTCCAGGACGGTGTAGTACTTCAAAGTCATACTCTGATAAAGTTTCTAACCACCTGGCCACCTGACCTTCAGGTTCATGAAAGCTCTGCAGCCACTTCAGGGAACTGTGGTCAGTACGTACAGTAAATCGCTTTCCATACAGGTATGCTCTGAAGTGTTGAATAGCCCACACAAGTGCCAGCATCTCACGTCTGGTGGCACAGTATTTTCTCTCTGCTTTGTTTAATGTCCTGCTGGCATAAGAAATTACATTGTCATGACCTTCAATATTTTGGGAGAGCACTGCACCGAGCCCTTCACCACTTGCATCCGTATCCACAACAAATCCAATACTAAATACTGGATATGCAAGGACAGGTGAAGTTACCAGGCTCTCCTTCAACTTGAAGAATGCTGCATTGCACTGCAATGTCCAATTCCAAGCCTGGTGGTTTTCAGTCAAGTGGAAGAGTGGTGCTGCAATTACAGCGAAGTTCTTGACAAATCGGCGATAGTACCCTGCCAGCCCAAGGAACTGTCTCAATTCATGGGCATTTGAAGGAGTTGGCCAGTCAGCAACACATCTTGTTTTCTCTGGATCTGTCTTAATTCCATGTTCTGAGACCACATGACCAAGATATTTAATACTCTTTCTCATCAAATGGCACTTACTTGGTTTGATTTTCAAACCTGCATTCTTCAACCGATCCAGAACATCACGCAGCCTCACCAAATGGTCCTCTATGGTAGCACTGAAGATCAGAATATCATCTAGATACACTAGGCAAGTAGTCCAGTGCAATCCAGACAGAACCTCTTCCATTAGGCGCTGAAATGTAGCTGGAGCATTGGTGAGACCAAATGGCATCACTCGAAACTGGAACAATCCATACGGGGTTACAAACGCCGTTTTCTCCCGATCCTCTGGGCAAACTTCCACTTGACAATATCCACTGGCCAGGTCCAGACTTGAGAACCACCTTGCAGAACCGAGAACATCTAAAGTGTCATCTATCCGTGGTAATGGTGTGCATCTTTTCTTGTAACTGCATTGACTTGACGAAAATCCACACAGAATCGAGTGGAGCCATCCTTCTTCTTAACAAGCACTATCGGTGAACACCAAGGGCTCTGGCTGGGCTCTATCACTTTCTTTTCCAACATAGCATCAATGAGATCCTTCACCTCCCTTCTTTGGTTGAATGGTAATCTACGAAGTGACTGTTTAATAGGTCTAGCTTCACCTGTATCAATGTGATGGAACACCTGACTAGTGTGTCCTATATCACCATCATGTAGTGATATGATACCCTTGTACTCACGTAATAGCCTTCTCAACTTATCTTTTTCTTCATCAATCAGTCCCTCAGTGCTCATCACCATCTGCTCCATTATGCTCTCTGCTTTGTGTTCATGAACCACTGATATGCCAGCCACGATGTGTTTTGCACATGTATCACCAGACTCATCCAGTGGATAAAGAGATCCAATTCTTTCATGTTTGTTGACAATAGCAGGGACAGGTGATGGGTTAAGCAGCTGTACTAACATTCTACCTGCATGAGCATACGAAATCGACCTTGCCACCAACAAACCATGTCGTTCCATGAATGTTGTACTTGGCTCTAACATCACTGCACCTGTCATGACATGCTCTTTATTTGTACCCACTGTGACCTGCATCTGAGAGTAGCCTGGAACTTCCACTGATTCGCCAAAATGTGCGTGACAGACAGCAGCTGAAGTGTGGCTCTTTTCTATTTCAAATTTCACCACTGTTTCACCAGCCACCAACACCTTCATCCCCATATCAATGTGACACCTAAAATGTGAGAGAAAATTTGCTCCTATGAGACATTCCTGTGTTAGCTGGCAACCCACCAGAACAGGAAAGGGTTCCACTATTCCACCAATATGGAGTGGTAGAACTACCTGACCAAGTGTATCCAATCTGTCACCATTAGCAACAACAATAGGGCGATGAGCTTCTTCAAGCTGGTAGAGTTCTCCACAACTGGTGATTTCCTCCCATACATCTTGTCTGATCAATGTAACAGCAGACCCTGTATCCAACAGCATTTTAGTAGGACGACCACCTACTTTCCCCCAGATTATTATAGAGGAACTTATAGCTAGTGCTGCTTCAGGCCCCCTATTCCCATACTTACCTTTTGCTGAACCAACATACCGTTGCTCTTTCTTATTCGGGCAGTTACGCCGAATATGTCCGTGCCCTCCTCCACACATCCAGCACACGACGTCTTTCCTCCCCTGATCCGGACGTTGCCCAGATTTTCTTGGAGTGCGTTGTTTTTCCATCTCTTCTGAAAGTTGCCGTATTTGCCGACTAAGCGCTTCAATCTTTTCATCCCGTTCATCATGACCTGTAGCCCTAACCGACTCAATACAAATAGTGGACTCACCTTTCGTTTCCGGCGTGACAGCTGACGCAGCTTCACTATGCTTCAGCTTATAGCTGCTTTTGCGCCGACTCTACCGTTTCCTGTCGACACGCCAATTTCAACGCTTCATCTAGCGTTTTGGGTACTTCTTTCATGAGCAGCAATTGAACAGTAGGTGAGCGCACTCCTTGTATGAATTGATTGCGGAGTAATTCTTGGCGTTGCGTATGTGGCCATGACGGATACGCTTTATCCGCCATCCTCCTCAGATCACCCGAATATTCCAAAAGAGACTCTCCAACCTTTTGCACCCGGTTCTGGATCTTGAATTGCCACTCCAATTCATTCCCGACTGGAGCAAAATGTTGCTGCAAACAAGCACACACTGCTTTATAGTCATTTGAATAAGCCAACCCTTGTCTTGAAACAACTCGAAACGGTTCATCCTCCAGTAAAGTCAGCAATTCCTTTGTCCATAGGCCCTCTGAAATGTTAGCTTGCAAAACATACAACTCAAAACGTGACACCCACAATTCCCAATCGCCATTGGCTGGAAAACGGGGCGGTGGCCGGAGGCCCATCCTCACGACTCTTGCTATTGCCGCACTCACCGCAGTTTCCTCAGTGCCAGTGGTCGCTGCTTCAGTGCCGGTGGTCGCTGCCGCCTTCTCTTCCTCAGTCTTGGCCTCAATCTTAAACATGGTGATACGAATCCCACTTCTGACACCAGTGTAGCGTAGCGCAGACCAGCAGCGCAAACCCAACTGCAGCCACGTTAATTAGTAGCGTAGCAAGTAATTATAATCAAGAGAACATATTACATACAATTCAATGCTACTTAAATACTACAGCACATCAGATGCAGTTATGGTACTACAAGTGCCGTGTGCAATAGACTGTCTGGCTCCAGATATGCCTGGCTCCAGGTACATTACAGTAGCTAAGCTTTAATTTGTCTGCTACAACGTTTAAACGGTCGTAAAAAAATAGACAATATTGCGCTTTATCGCTTCCATATCCATGCAGCTGGTAAATTAATTACGTAATAACATCAAATCGGTAAACCCCCCCCCCCCCCCCCCCGGTTCCGCCGCTGTATTCTATGCAAGACCACGCCCATAAACATCTCCCCTCCCACCCCGAGCAACTCACTAATACATACTACATACACCAAGGTTCAAAGCAGTTCATACTGGTTGCACTGGATAATGGACTCCAGTAGACTCCTCAGTGGTACTTGCATCCACTTTGGCTAGAGTTGTGTTTCGACTGTTAATCGGATCGTCCCATGGCCTCTATCCACGGGCAGTGGCAACTCCTTCTGCAATAGCAGTGGCCATTCTTATTGGACTGGGGATGGTTGCAGGGACTTTTGGGGAACTCAGACCTGTGCCTTTTATCTCTCACTCTGTTTCTCCAGATAAAACCTTTGAAGGTAGAGTCTTAATGCAATCTGGCCATGACATAAAGGCCTATTTGGCAGAAAATGTCCTCTTCTCCATTCTGTCTTCCTCACATGTACATATGTACATCTTGCATTAACATGCACCGATTGTCCACCTCTCAAGGAGGCAGGTCACTTCCCTTATAGCTGACAGGTTCGACTGGATAGTCTGTTGTTTGTGAACCATTTTCTCCCACATTTGACTCTGAAGGGCATATATGATGCAACTGCGTGTCCTTAACAGGAACACACTTATACCATCGACTCTGCTTTCCATTTCACTAGCTGTGGTATGATGAAGAGACAATACACATGTACATCTAGCTTCATTGACACACAATACTCCACTTAGTGTTGTTTCCACCACCCATTTTACCCTCTATCCATACCATGCATCACAGCATGCAGACGCCTCTAAAACTTCTTAGGCTCGGAGCAAAACATTGTGAGAAACTTCTGAATGTAGAAAGCCACCTACTTAGGCATCCACAAGCCTTGGCAGAACATCATCTATGGTGGACATCCCGAAATGATTTCGCCTCACTACCTGGGAGCTCAGAGTTATTGTGACACTGATATATGGCATGACCATCGCTGATTTCAAGTTAATTATATACATGTAATTATAGTTGAAAAATCAAAATGTCTTGTGGGTGTACCATAAGTGTAAAAATAACACATGTATCAATGCTGAAGTGTAGTACTAAACAATTACCTTGGTAGTGTGGAAGTGCCTTTAGGAATATCACTCTATTATATGGAATTTTATCATTATGAGTTTCAATGGGGGAGGGGTTGGCTTCTTGATGTGACTTAGATATATGATTTCCAATATTACTCATTCTGTCTCAAACTTTTTCTGAACATTTCATTCCAAGACTGTTACAACATAACCAACTATTTGCACCCAGTAACTATAGTAACCAATGTCTTACCTCCTACAGTGTGGTTGTGAAGGAACCTTTCTCACACACTGTCTGTGGTGTATGCTCCAAGCCCTACAATGATCCAAGAATTCTTCCATGTCTGCACTCCTTCTGTCAACAATGTCTCCAGCATGAGATAGAGAAAAGTGGTTCCCAAAAAGTGTTCAAATGTCCCACCTGTGAACGAAACATGATCATCCCAGTGGGAGGGGCCAGTGTTCTCCCTAAGAACCTCCATCTTGGATTTGAAGTAGAGTTAGCTGGGTACATGTCCAAGATTGTCAATAACAGTGAGGTGTGTTGTGACCAATGTATAGATGGAAGTAGTGGTCCTGCAGTGGTGTTCTGTTGTACATGTTGTCAGTTTTTATGTCAGCCATGTCATGACCACCACAAACGTCATCGCCAACTGTCCAAACACAAGATGGTTGGACTGGACCAGGAGGGAGCCAAACAGCTGCAGACCACCATGAAGCCAAATGATCAGTTGTGTTCTCTCCATAACCTTCAGGCAAAGGTCTACTGTGAGACTTGTAGGTGTGTTATCTGTTCAGATTGCATCCTTGATGGCCACAAGGATCACAGAAGTGTTCCCCTCTCCTCTACTGCCAAGTCTCATCGAGATGAAATGGAAGGTTTAGTGAATGCTACAAAAATGGTCTTGACAAAGCTGACTGGAGCCATTGATGGAAATGACAAGATGATAGAACAAGGGGAGATCTCCAAAAGGAATGCTATCTTGACCATCAATCAAGCCTTTGAAATACTCCAGCAAACATTAGAGGAAAGGAAAAAGACACTACTATCAGAGGTGGAGGCCATTTCACTGTCCAAGACAACTGCTCTGACCCTCCAGAAGGAACAGTTTGAGAAGATAGTTGAGGACATTGGTCACTACACTGAGGTGGCCTCCCACATCCTCCAGACCCACACTGACCATGAGTTGGTAGCTCTTGGAGGATTTATATCCACTGAACTGCAGGCCACTCTCAAGAGGCTCCAGACCATGACATCACTCACTGCAAACCTGCAACACAGCTACATAGCTGTGTCTGTGCTAACAGATGATCTTGTAAGAGAGATGTCCAAATTTGGTCATACATGTATATCAGAGTTGTCTCCATCTTCAAGCACATGGACATCCACATCAGTAGCCAAGGTGGGGACCAGGTTCCATCTTAAGGTAGAGAGCAAGACCTCAGAGGGGAAGGGGTACCCACATGGTGGTGTGCAGGTGAACGGTGAGATGAGGTCCAAGGTCCATAGTGGAGCAGTTGTGTATGGAGAGGTGGAGGACCACAGGGATGGTACCTACACCATCACCCTCACCCCTCAGACTGCTGGTCCTCACGAGCTGGTCATCACAATGGATGGTCAACATGTACAGAACAGTCCTTGTGACCTTGATGCGAGACCAAAATATGACTGCCTCACTATATGTACTGCCAAACAAGTGATCGAGTGTAGTGCACCATTATGTGTGGCCATTCATGACAATGGACACATCTATGTAGGGAGTGACTATAACTGCATTTATGTGTTTGATCTAGCAGGTCAACTGATGAATACCATAGGTAGTGGTGGAGATGGTGATGGTCAGTTCGATATGCCATATGGTATATTCATCAAGGGAGATGCATTGCATGTTGCTGATTATTCAAATCATCGCATACAGAGGCTGACATCAGAGGGTGAGTTCCTGCATAAGTTTGGTCAGAAGGGACCAGGTCATGGACAGTTCAATGGTCCCACTGGAGTCATTGCTGATTCAAACAACAGACTGATTGTTGCTGATAGAGGTAACCATAGGATACAAATATTCAATGAAGTGGGTGGTTGGTTACTGACCATAGATCCTCATTATATTCAGCACCCATGGGGCCTTGCCTTAGACCCTCAGGGAAACATTCATGTTGCAGTTAGTGGTCAAAGTAATATCACAGTCTTCACAAAGGAAGGTGTGTATGTCAGAACATATGGTGATCCAAAAGGTCCCATGGGAATAGCCATTGATGGAGAAGGTTACAGCTTTGTCAGTGAGCGGAATGGCCAATGTATCTCCATCTATGATCCTGAAGGAAACAAGATCCCTGCAGTGGGGAATTTACATCTGGATAGTCCTCGGGGTACTGCACTTCATCCCACAGATGGTTGTGTGTATGTTGTTAACTATGGTACTTGGGGTACTGTACTGAAGTACTCAATGATGTAATGATGATGTAATATGATAATACATGTAGGGTTATGTTTGTTACACATTGCAATGTGAAGGAGTGTGTTGTGAGCTATAGTTTTAAAAAGTGGGTGTGGTCTTTGGATTAGCCAAGTGAAAAATGTAAGCACGAGGACATCCTCTACCTCCACAGGGGACATCCCCTATACCTTACAGGGGACATCCCCCATAGCTACCTCCACAGGGGACATCCTCTACCTCTACAGGGGACATCCTCTACCTCCACATAGGACATCCTCTACCTCCACAAGGGACATCCCCTACCTCCACAGGGGACATCCCCTACCTCCACAGGGGGCATCCGCTACCTCTACAGGGGACATCCCCTACCTCCACAGGGGACATCCCCTACCTCCACAGGGGACATCCCCTACCTCCACAGGGGACATCCCCTACCTCCACAGGGGACATCCCCTACCTCCAAAGGGGACATCCCCTACCTCCACAGGGGACATCTCCTACATGTACCTCGATATGCAAGTTACATGTTTGATGTATGAAACTTTGCTCACCACAGTTCGTACTAAGTGCATGTCCGGTAACATAGTATAGTCACATGCAGCTTCTCAGATACTATAAACATACTTGAAGCTTGTACAAATGAGGTAGTCATATGCTGCATGCACGTTGGCACAAGGAGGCGTGGTCTGGTCTTAAATTTTCTTATAAAAAAATATAGAATTGAATTGAAAAGTATTTTAGCATACTACATGTATACTCTGACCTTGTTCATGTGCTACATCCTAGTCTCATATTTCTGGTAAGGACATAAATAACTTATTTCCCTTTTTAATTTTTTTTTCACCCTACTTAATTTATTCATTTGACTGAAAGTGAGATTTTACCACTTATGTTGCAAAGTCCCTAAAGTTACTTAGACGAAATTGAGCTTCTTAAAGCAGTTCATACTGGTTGCAGTGGATAATGGACTCCAGTAGACTCCTCAGTGGTACTTGAATCCACTTTGGCTAGAGTTATATTTCGACTGTTAATTGGATCGTCTCATGGCCTCTATCCACGGGCAGTGGCAACTGGATCCTTCTACAACAGCTGTGGCCATTCTTATTGGACTGGGGATGGTTGGTGGGACTTTTGGAGAACTCAGGTGCCTTTTATCTCACACTCGGTTTCTCCAGATAAAACCTTGAGGCAGAGTCTGTTTAATACAATGGCTGGCCATGACATCCATGTCCACAACATAAGGCCTATTTGGCAGAAAATGTCCTCTTCTCCATTCTGTTAACCTCACATGTACATATGTACATATTGCATTAGCATGCACCAATTGTCCACCTCTCGGTGGATACAGGTCACTTACCTTATAGCTGACAGGTTCGAATGGATAGTCTGTTGTCTGTGAACCATTCTCTCCCACATTTGACTCTAAAGGGGATATGGTGCAAAAGGTGAAGACCTTGATGGGAGACACTTGATTACCTCACCGTATGTAATGCCCAACAAATGATCAAGTGTAGTTGTCCACAGGTTTTGCCAATGGACATATCTATGTAGGGAGTGAGGATCACTACATTTATTATATGTTAGATCAAACAGATCACCTGAAGAATACCATAGGTAGTGGTGAAGTGGTGATGGTCAGTTAAGTACACCATATGGTATATCCATCAAGGGAGATGTGTTGTATGTTGCTGACTATGGCAACCGTCGTGTACAGAAGCTTGACATCAAGGGAGAGTTCCTTCATAAGTTTGGTCAGAAGGGATCAGGTCAGGGACAATTGGACTTTCACATGGCAGTCATTGTTGACTTAAACAACAGACTGATTATTTCTGTTAGAGGTAGCCATATGATACAAATATTCAATAAAGTTGGTGGTTGGTTACCTACCATAGATGGTAAGGGCTCTGGGGACCATTGTTTTCACTACCCATGCATGGGGCCTTGCCTCAGGGAACATTCATGTTGCAGCCTTTGGATCAAATGCTGTCAAAGTCTTCACAAAGGAAGGTGTATATGTCAGAACATATGGTGCTCCAAAAGGTCCCATGAGAATAGCCATTGATGGGGAAGGTTACAGCATTGTCAGTGAGTGGAGGCCATTGTCTCTCCATCTTTGACCCTCAAGGGAACAAGATCCACACATGTACAGTAGGGTATTTCACTAGATCCCAGTGATGGTAGTGGATATGTTGCTAACTATGGTGATAAAACTGTATTTAAGTATTGTGTGTAGGTTCTCAATGGTGTAATGAGGATGTAATATGATACTAAATTGTTATGTTTCATACATATTGCAATGTGAAGACAAGATTCATTGCAAAGAAGTCGGTGTGGTCTTTGGATTTGTCATGTGAACAGTACATGTACTTCTTGTAGCAATTTTTTTCTCTATTCATGCAATGGTGGTAGGAGATACCCCCTACCTCCACAGACCTCCAAAGTAGAGGATGGCCCCTGTGGAGGTAGGGGATGTCCCCTGTGGAGGTAGAGGATATCTCCCTCCACAGTGGACATCCCCTACCTCCATATGCATGGACTTGATACCATAAGGTAACATATAGAACATTTAACTAACCCCTACCAAGCACACTATACTCACTGGGATGTCAGATTGGCTTTACACGTACTAATGAAAAGGAATGGTTGTTCGAGTTTGAGGGAATAGACATGTATTGGATGTATATTGAGGTTGTACCTAATTAATGCACACCCAAAGCTGTGGCTATTATCATGTAAGAGAATGTTGCTGTTACAGTGACGTTGGACTCGATATCTAGACTACTTATTTAATTAATTTCCTCCCTTCCCCCCCCCCCCCCCCCCCCCCTTCCAAAAAAAAAACACATGCACACATGATGATAACCCACTGAACGAGTTCAGAGATTTTTGACTTAAGCCATATTGAAACATGCTGGTATACCATATTTGGACTATGGTGATTGCTTTGCAAACTTGGGATTACAGTCCTTAGAGTACATGGAGTCTTCTGTAATCTTATCATATATTTATTTGATTTACCTTTTGATAGTTTCTTAACCAAGCCAGCCAGGCCATATCGAGTCCAATCCGAGGTCATTCTTCATGATCAAAATATTTACCCTATCATGCATTCTGAACACATTTTTTCACTGAAAGTGTCATACCTGTATGGAACCACTTACGTACCCCAGGATGTTGTCTCTTAATTCAATATTTTATTTTATCATACTCAGTCGACTTAGTTCTGCTGACCTATCATCCCGTAGATTTAGGCAGTGGTGGATGTAACTGCATTCTAATAGACGTACTGCTGGTGTAGTATACTACATGTTGCTATTGAACTGTTTGTTTTTTTAAATAGATGAATTCCAAACAAGAAGTGAGCTAGGCTTGTACATGTACAAATAAGGTAGTCATATGCAAGTTGGTACAAGGAGGCATGATCTGGTCTGAAATCTTCTTGCTAAAATGTAGGATTGAAAAGTATTGTCATATCACCTGGTTCCAAACAGGTCATGGGGTCATTGGCTCAAATACCATTGTACTCATGATGCATTTGCAATTCCTAAATTAATGTACCTGTTAAGAACATCACTTGTTTCCTGTCACCAAGTCTCCACCTTTATGACAATGAACTGCGAAACTTGTTAAGTTCAATAACAACTTAACAAACACCCTTCTTGATGATCGTGCATGGTTGCAAGCCTCACTCCCTGTGAAGTCTGGAGGCCTTGGAATAAGGAGTGCTGTTCCCCTTGCTCCATCAGCATATTTAGCCTACTACCACCTCCTTTCCAGGAGTCACCACCCCCCCCCCCCCCCCCCCCCCCCCCCCCTATATAGCTACCTCCACAGGGGACATCCCATATAGCTACCTCCACAGGGGACATCCCATATAGCTACCTCCACAGGGGACATCCCATATAGCTACCTCCACAGGGGACATCCCATATAGCTACCTCCACAGGGGACATCCCATATAGCTACCTCCACAGGGGACATCCCATATAGCTACCTCCACAGGGGACATCCCATATAGCTACCTCCACAGGGGACATCCCATATAGCTACCTCCACAGGGGACATCCCATATAGCTACCTCCACAGGGGACATCCCATATAGCTACCTCCACAGGGGACATCCCATATAGCTACCTCCACAGGGGACATCCCATATAGCTACCTCCACAGGGGACATCCCATATAGCTACCTCCACAGGGGACATCCCATATAGCTACCTCCACAGGGGGACTGTCATGCGAAAATTGGTCCAGGCGGACCACTTTTCACTGCCAAAATTGGTCTGACCCCAGACCACTTTTGGTTGCCAAATTTGGTCCGGGTTGCCAAAAGTGGTCCGGGTTTTTTTAACTTGCATGAAACCAGTCCTTGCCCTGTTAAGTTCATATATATGGTGTGTTACTAAATATGTGTTCAGTAAATGTAAGCGTAGTGTACGTGTACATGTACATGTATAACATGATTTACATTGCACACTTTATACTTATATGACCCTCTTTGTCCTGATTCTGATTTTAGCTTGCGAGATTCATGTATTACTGAATAGCCAGCACAACTTGCATGTACAACTTTTTTTACGCATGGCTAATGAATCATGTCCTGCACAAATTTTATCAGCCTTTGCTACATCTAGCTCTTTCAGGATGGTCTTCCATCATACACTACATGAACTAATAAATTTACGTTTGTAATTAGAAGTGCACATGTATGCATGGAAGCGTGTCAAGTTACGTTTCAAAAAATTAGTTTCAACATATCATGGATTCCTTGAGGGTTGAACTGAGGCGTGTTTAGGAGGATTGTAAAATCAAATAGACCCTGATTTCATGATGAAACGGTATTCCAATTCAAGCGCACAGCAACTGCAACTGATAATCGAAAAATGAAACAGCAGGCTTTAATCCTTGCCGTTGCTAAAGGAGTGATTGTTTGTAGCTTATATAGCATCATTCTACATACACTATTCAACATCTCGTTTTGTACACTGTATGTATGCATTGTCAGATGCATGCAAGCACAAGCACAATTTGCAATGAACTACATTCATCGGCTTTAAACAGTATGTGCATGGATGCATGCACTGTTAATATGCGCATGTACAGACTTTCTTCAAAGTTATCATATACATGTAGATCTTGATTCACAATGACAAAATTCCTTCCAAAAGCATCCTTATATGTGGAGCTTTAATTACCTTAGAACTTACATGCAGTACAAAGAGATTCCTATGTAATCACTGCATATAAATCACGAACTTTGCTGAAAATCAATCATTTTGTCTTAATGCATGTTATGCATCATGCATAAGAGCCACCATGCATGTTACCATGGCTAGCATTGAATTCATCCTCATCTTATCTGGCAATGCCAGGCTTCCATAGGTGTAGCCACGGTTTGGTGAATAGAGTAGCCAAGAGCTATTTCTATATATAGAGTATACATGTAAGCATATGCATGGAGTCTATAATCTTTTGATCTGCACGAGGTATAGAGACCTGTATGTCTAGTGGATGCTATTGCATGTGTTTCTTTACCATATCGCTAGAACCTGTCAGCAGTGCATGCTGGCGCATATTTGCCATGCATATATATGTAATATGAGTATGTGGTACATGTACACTTATACATTTACTGTGGCTGCATATAGAAATGGTCCTACACAAGCAAGGAACGGTTTCCTGCATGCTGATATACCCGGACCACTTTTGGCAACCTGGACCATTTTTGGCAACCAAAATTGGTCCGGGGTCGGACCAATTTTGGCAGCGTAAAGTGGTCCGCCCGGACCACTTTTCGCCCCAACCAATTTTTGCATGACAGAACATCCCATATAGCTACCTCCACAGGGGACATCCCTATAGCTACCTCCACAATGGACATCCTCTACCTCCACAGGGGACATCCCCTACCTCCACAGGGGACATCCTCTACCTCCACAGGGGACATTTCCTACCTCCACAGGGGACATCCCCTACCTCCACAGGGGACATCCCCTACCTCCACAGGGGACATCCTCTACCTCCACAGGGGACATTTCCTACCTCCACAGGGGACATTCCCTACCTCCACAGGGGACATCCCCTACGCAAGTTACATGTTACCCCAGTTCGTACTAAGTGCATGTGTGGTAATATACTCAGATGTTATAAACATACTTGTGGCTTGTACAAATGAAGTAGTCATATGCTGCATGCACATTGGCACAAGGAGAGGTCTGGCCATAAATTTTCTTATTTAAAAAAATAGAATTGAATTGAGAATTATTTTAGCATACTGCATGTATACTCTGACCTTGTTCACGTGCTACATCCTAGTCTCATATTTCTTGTAAGGACATAAATAACCTTTCTTTAAAATTATTTTTTTCACCAAACTTAATTTATAAAACATAATTACAACAAGTAAATCAAAAACTTCTCTATCGAGAAAGTGATTGGTGGGATGTAGGATTGGTGGTGCAAAAAGCAAGGGAACAAGGTACAGTGTGTTAAAGTGAGGTTTGGTAGGATCCTACAACTTACAGTCCTGAATTTGCAAATGAAGAAGCCTATTTGCAAATGTAGGACTGTTATAGTTGTAGGATCCTACCAAACCTCACTTTAACACACTGTACCTTGTTCCCTTGCTTTTTGCACCACCAATCCTACATCCCACCAATCACTTTCTCGATAGAGAAGTTTTTGATTTACTTGTTCCCCTAATTTTTTTTTCTCTGCCAGGAGTGATCATGGCTTAGTGTATTAATTCGTTGCAATGTATAGGACGCTTAGATTCCTCTTATGTGTAATATGAGTATATAGGCCTCTCAGGTATATTAAGGCAAGGCTTTTTTATTTTATGCAATTAACGGAGCGCACGCGCGTACGTTGCTTGGTTTCAAATTACTAATGGCAGCTGCTGCGTATCAGTGAACAATACATGCACACGTAGCTGTAGATAAGCGTGTGGGAAATAGCAATCTTTATATGGACTAGTCCAGTTTTAGGTGTTGTTTAAAGGAACAACTATTGCTTCTTTTGTTGTTTGGCAGCGTATCACCACCGCGATTTGTCGGAATCGAGTGACACGTGCAGCTGTCGAGGTGGCCGTGTAGGACCTTAAGGTAAACATATATAGGCTTTGCCGGATGGTATGCCAAAGGGTTTCTGGGTATTGTATTAGTCTGATCCACTCACTGAAGTACTGCGTAGAATCCGTTTTGGGGTTGGGGTTGGAAGGAATAATTATTTATTGCTTGTGGGACTTAATTTGACTCTTTATGTAAGAGGGAGGGATCCCTCACCCTCCTCACTATCTTTTTACTAAATAACGGATGTAACCAACACTCCATGAAATGGGGGAGGGTAAGGGAGGGGGAACCCTTCCCTCCTTAAAGAACACTGTTACATGGTGGTAAGGTTGATGAAAGTTGCATTGTTAACGGTAAGATGCTCTTTTTATTTTATTGATAGGCCTACCTATATAGTTCACCTTGCTAACGAGCCGTTTTCTTTGGCTTGGTCCTTTGCTGAATTATTAGAACCGCCTGTGTCTGCAGCTAGCTAGCTGTGTACGTTAATTGCGGTAGCCTGGCAACAGTAAATTAAGACGCTTATGTGACGTCATATTGCATACTGCTAGGCAACCGAGAATTTTCACCGATAATGAATTGCACCTGCTCGCGTCATTTCACGGCCATTTCATCACCAGCTTACAACTGTATGTCTTATTTGTATGAAAGGGCCCGTTTGGAAATCAAATGCAACTTTTTGAAGCTAATCTCGTCTTCTTACGACGTTCCTGTCGCGAGTTATACGTGATGAACGGAAGACGACGGAGGAGATGAACAAAAATTAAATGGCGGATTTTTGGTACCGACTTGTCACTCCCAAGTAAACGGCACTGTTTTGCGAAGCTCACGTTATATGTGCATATCTGTCATGTTTGTGATGGATTATATGCGAGCTGGCGAGTAAAGGCAACGCTTCGTTACCGTTTTATAACGCTCGTTCGAAAACCACGCCCACGAAGCCAATCCTACATAGGACCCACTACCGTGGGTCCTGATAATAGAATATAACATAGATAATATAGTACATACAAAAATACATTGGACCATAGTTTTTAGTTATTTCATCACATTGGTGGTAGAGGGGGACTTCCCCGCTGTGGACGCCAACCTGTAGGCCTGTAATGTGGCTGTGTAGCTGCAGTGTGGTGTGTGGGGGCAGTGGAGTGGCCCTTGGTGATGATTCAGCTGCCGGTGTGCTGGGGATAGTGTGATTTCATGGCCCAGACTATCTTCCAAATCTTCATGGCTCACTTTCAGCAGGGGTCTTGATATAAATTGATGCCTCTTCCTCCTTCCCTCAGGGTCAGCTGCTTTCCTTCTTAACTGGCGCTCCTATATGGTAATGAAAATACTGTAGCACTGTGGGCATATGCTATACAGCAAAAATTCAGGATTTCATTTTCCAGTCTCATCCTCTACGTTGGAAAGATTCTAATACCATTTCAATCATACCTACACTAAAGGACATTAGATGGTACATATTGTTTTTTATGCACAAATGGAATTAGAACAGTCACTTCAGTAAGCTCCCCCCACCCACCCATTCAAGAAAATCTGATATCCAATAGTCCATATGTTTGAGCCATTATATTCCTAGGAATACAGTGTTCCAAACAAAGAGACTTGGAAATGAACTTTTCTGAAATCTTGAATTTTGCTATTGAACTGTGATAGTTAAATAGCATCTAATTGCATTTTCACATTCAGCATACATCTTTACACTATGTAATCGAAACAAACTCTCAAGTTATTCATTAATGGACAACCACAAGCATATTTGGGTTGTATGGTACCTTTTGAATGGCTAAGTTTAAGAAACCAATTTTTTACATGTTACCTCCTAGTGCAATTTTCATTCAGTTCTATGAATTGTGTATGAAGACTGGTCCAAATATCGTGATATTTGAGTTGCCGTGGGGCTTAGCCTTGCGTCCGTTTGACTCTAAGTGAGATTTTGTAGCACATAAATGTGCACTATTGATCTTAATAACTTATACATAACAAAGTGGGATAACATCTTACAGATATAATGAAATGGTTTAACACTACATCTCTACAGCCTCAGTACTACATCCCTATAGCCTCAGTACTACATCCCTATAGCCTCACCACTACACCCCTATTACCTTAGTACTACACACTACATGCATATGAGGATCAGAGATCACGTTATAATCTTACTGCTCAGTACACCATCCCATGCCTGGTAAAACACCATGGCACCACGATGATCACATGAGCATCAGATGACGCGCATGTGACCTAACAATCATCATATCCTCAAAAACAACAAGGTCAGAAAGTAGCTTATGCCAACTGTCAATATCCGCTGCCATGGTCACTGGAGGTGCTATTTTTATAAGGGTGGAAAATATGGCTTGCTGTCCATTGGCAAGGTCCTAGTGCACATGCGCTAGCCATAATCTTTTTTTTTTGTAAACAAACCTTTTGTATACAATCTCATTTTCAGTGCTAGCTTTTCCTGGTGTCAGGCTGTCTGTACGAGTCGTTGGTAAATTTTCAATTACAAGAGAATACTGTTACCAAGTTTCTCGTGCATACTGTTACCAAGTTTCTCGTGCATACTGTTACCAAGTTTCTCGTGCATACTGTTACCAAGTTTCTCGTGCATACTGTTACCAAGTTTCTCGTGCATACTGTTACCAAGTTTCTCGTGCATACTGTTACCAAGTTTCTCATGCATACTGTTACCAAGTTTCTCATGCATACTGTTACCAAGTTTCTCGTGCATACTGTTACCAAGTTTCTCGTGCATACTGTTACCAAGTTTCTCGTGCATACTGTTACCAAGTTTCTCGTAATAATAAGGTAATGGCTAGTGAATGTGTGTTAGGACCTTTCCAATGGACAGCAGGCCCTATTTTCCACCCCCAAGTAATTTAATATAAAATAGGTCCTGGGGACTACGCTGCATAAACTAATAACCTTTCCAGTGATAGCTTTAACTGATCAAAGGTAAAATCACAAGTGTTGAAGACACCTACCAGGTAAGGCTTAACATAGCTGCGCTTCCATGGTAGCCTTATGAGCCAGACATGGAGGTCAGATAGCCATCAAATACATGGCATAGTCCCCAGACCATGGCAATTAAATAGTGATGATAGTTCCATCAACTTTCTGGTTCATGGACGTTCTAGGTTTTATGAAGCACACACACAAATAAAGTGATGAACGTATCAACACCTGAAAACTAACCTTACCAGGAGTGCCTTCATTTATCCAGTCTGCAAGAGAGTAAAGAATGCCTTGGGCTGGAAACCAGGTTGATGTTGCCATGCTAATGATCATCAAAGGCCCTGCAGTGTTTAATAAAAAAGACTGGAACACTGAAGCACACCTCACAATGCATTTACACCAATGACATATAAAGCATAACTACACCCAGGCATGCACATGCACATAACAGCCAGTGGCCCTTTCCAAATGTACACACATCCAAATAAGGATCAGAGATCACGTGATAATCTTGCTGCTCAGTACACCATCCCATGCCTGGTAAAACACCACGGCACCACGATGATCACGTGAGCATCAGATGACGCGCATGTGACCTAACAATCATCATATCCTCGACTCCACTATTAAAACCTTGCACACACACACACTCACCTGTTGTCACGTCACTGAAAGCGATCTGCAAAATAAAACAGCGCACATTAAAGTCCCTTGATACACAACACTTTTATTAAATCCAATCTTATGAAACGTACTATAATATACAACGAAATCCGTTAGAATCAGCGACATAGCAGACGATCACATTTAGTGATTAGCGCAATACATACTTCCGTCTGTTCACAACATACCCAACCCTCAAACAGACCCGTTGCCATCACTCTCGTGGTTTCCAATTCACGAAAATTTGTGTAGTTCTTTTCCAAATGATACGCGTTATGATCAGAGACAGCGTTGTTAACCTTGCTACTCACTAGACCATCGTGCCTGACCACGACACCATGCATGCACGATAATCACATGAGCATTAGGTGGGGCGCATGTGACCTAACAACCAGCATATCTCTAATTCCAACAACGACATGACTCGCAGTGGCACAGTCACTGGACGGTAGCAATCAAAATCACCACTATCTCATCCTTTTCCCTAGCTCGACCATGACCTAAGGATGCCCAACACAACGCTCGTTAACTCCGTCCCATCCATCACCAACGCCATCCTAACCCTGATAGTAGTAACTCACAGTGCAGTGCAGCAGCGACAATGGACACCAACCCTTGAAATGGATCACCCACGTGCTAATAAAACTAATACTACGCATGCGCAATGACTCCAAAGGTGAGACGCTCGCGCTGCGCTAGGCCGAGCCGCACTGATTAAAAAACTTAGTGACTACATCAGTCTACATGTATCCCTAGAGGAGGCGCTGTGGAAATATACCAGTGGTCGGCGGAATACAAAGCACTTCATTGTGTGCGTTCTAAAGCTCAGGGGCCGACCCTGGCATAATATCCGCTCCAGAGAAAATGAATGGATTAAGCGAAGACGAAGGGAGCACCCCGCAGCAGGCTTGAGGGCCTATAGGGACAAATGGAGAGAGCTAAAAGTTAATAAGCTATTTAATTATCTATATACGGTATGGTATTTAAAAAGCCGTTGCTAGGAGACGTATACATGTAGGTTAATACGTATATATGGCCGTAACGACTCTCCGATCAGCTCGTCCAGGATCTACACGATTGGAAGAAAGCAATGAGAGAGGGCTGGCGTACGAACGCTATCTCAGATCGTCTAAGGTCGACTTGATGCAGAGAAGGCAATCTACTGCCGCAAACAATAACAAAGACGTTGCACTGACTGATGTCGAAATCCCGACTAAGTCTAAGAGCGGTGCACGCGCGGTGGTGGAGCCGCTCGAATGGATAGAGAACGAGGTACCCGTATCGACCGTCAAATCGAACGCTAGTGTGCAGACGGACAGCGGCCCGCCCGAGAGGAGGCGGGGCAGGTCCGCCATGTCCGCCCGCTTCAGGACCGCCTCGTGCCCCGGCGAATACATTTCGCAGTTGCCGCAGAGGCCGAAGACTGCGGCAGCCTCCAATTCTGATCACGTCGGCCAAGGCCATGGCGCAGGTTTGCCATAGGATCATCATCATAAGACGAACAGGAATCGTCAATGGGGGGGGGGGGGGGGGGGGGACCGGGGGTTGTTGCATACGAACACTCGGCGCGGCGGGTGGCTGTCCGTCTAACGTTAGAGGAAGAAGGAAGAGCATCTATTTGTTCTTTATAAGTATTTTTAGGACCACAGGGACCCTGGATCCGCTCCTGCGTGCGTTTATTTTAGCAGATGCACTTGACCAATTATTTTTATTTTCCCCCAGGAAATAATGATGGACACAGATGGTCGCTCGGTGATGATCAAGTACAGGTACCTGTAAGTGGTGCTGCCCACAGCCCATCCTCGCCTATAGGTCTGGAGGACAGTGAGAAACTGGCACGGGCATTTATGTGGTCCACAGCAACTCAAAGGTGTGCATATGTGATGTGTGTGTGTGGGATAGGTACTTGTGTGTTATCATGGGATCCTATACAAAAGACGTGTGTACATGTGTGTGCGTGTGCAATCTCAGTCATACTCAGTGTATGTACATAATATGGGACTGTGTATATGAGCCTTCAAATACATTGCATTCCGGATTTCAATTCTATTTCAACTTCCGCTCCCCCCCCCCCCACTGCAAATTAATTACATATTTTGTTTTTGAAAAACAAATTGAAAGTTGACATTTAAAAAACCTTCCATGGATTGGAGTGTGTTCAGCTAAAAAAAAAAAATTACCATAGGATAGGTACTTGTGTGTTACAATGGGATCCTATACAACAGACGTGTATGCATGTGCAAGTAGTGATACACTAGCTGAGCCCATTCCTATTTAGCGTATTTAGCATTTTGGTCAGTTTGGCCTTGGTTTGGCTGTGCATTGTCCTGTAATACAGACCGCTAAGTTTGTCTTTTTCTTGTGCTCCACAGAGGGTATGATGATGCTGGCTGGGAAGACAGATTCCCCTCACCCCTGCCCCCTTCCTTGTTGAGCAGAGAGCCTACCCCAGATCCTGTTACCCCGCGCCTCAACATAAGGCGCTACCACAGCACTCCAGAGATATGGCAGGTGTGTATTCAGCTTATAAAACTCAGGGGGCATATATGTTCAGACAAACCCCCCTTCAGACTCCAAACACATGTATATGCGCACACGCACAATAAGCAATGTTCAATAAGTAATATAATCAGCTGCATGTGAAAAATATTAAATTGAATAGCACTTTATTGAGTCAATGAAGCCCCTCCCCCCCTCCCCCAGTACTCACATTTGGCCTAACAAGGAGGACCCATGTTTTGTTTTTTTTTGCATTAGGTGTTTCCGGCATTGTTCATTGCTTGTATCACTTTTTTTTTTTTTTTACTACTATGCCTCCCCCACTATAATAAAATCCTGCTTAATACACCTCTGGTACTGGCAAGTGTCATTCAAGTTTCAAAATTGCATAGCACTGGCACACACGTTATGCACTAAATGCAGTTATGTTCACCACATATGGGCATTGTACTCGTGTACTTGAGTTAGCTTCAAATGCTACTTTGTAGATTGTTACTCCCGAGTGGGACTTTGTCCAGACCAGAGTGAGATCCTATGGCATTGGACCGCCGGGAATAAACTAGTGAGTACAGACAGTGTGTTTGGAATTGATTAGGAACATGAACGGCAATGTTGTTTTGTGCAGCTGCAGTCCCTACAAGCAGCAGCAGCAGTTGCCAGGATATCTGTGAGTTGATTACATCACATTTTGTAACAGTACACCTACATGTGATACAAACTTAAGTGCATCCATGCCAATAAACTTTTTTTTGAAACATCTACATGTACATGTACATACACAGCTGCATTAATTATTCATGCACACGGTATATCGTGCATGGGTGTTATTCATTTCCTGCAAGTCATCTGTGATTTAAACGGCAAACAATGTACAGGTAATGAATAATGCCCACAATATACCATGCCTGTGAATTTTTCTTGGCACATTGTACAATTTTTGGTTACAAATGTACACCTGTACATGCTATATTTGGATTTCTTCAAACAATTGTATGTGTATGACCTTGTATTATGTGATATCAAGCCTTTTGTATTATATCTATGCTCCTATCATGGCCCCACCTCTCGCATTCTACCCAGTGGTTGTGTTCCAGGGAGAGAAGACGCTGACTTTCCCGCCAGCGGGTTTTCTAGCCAAATGCTGGTCGCAACCACAAAACACGAGCATATCAAGGTACTTAGGAGGCTGATATTTATGTGCCCATATGGTGTGCCTATTAGTAGTGGGTGTGGGCATGTAGACATTGTACTCCCCATGCACACATGATGTACCCTGCAACATGTTAACATGTGTGAAAATGTGTACCCTACATTATGGTGTGCCTATTAGTAGTGGGTGTGGGCATGTAGACATTGTACTCCCCATGCACACATGATGTACCCTGCAACATGTTAACATGTGTGAAAATGTGTACCCTACATACATGTACATGTACATATCACCTCTGTATGTAGCTCACATGTCACCTCTGTAGCTCACATGTCACCTCTGTAGCTCACATGTCACCTCTGTAGCTCACGTCACCTCTGTAGCTCACATGTCACCTCTGTAGCTCACATGTCACCTCTGTAGCTCACATGTCACCTCTGTAGCTCACATATCACCTCTGTAGCTCACATGTCACCCTCACATGTCACCTCTGTAGCTCACATGTCACCTCTGTAGCTCACATATCACCTCTGTAGCTCACATGTCACCCTCACATGTCACCTCTGTAGCTCACATGTCACCTCTGTAGCTCAAATATCACCTCTGTAGCTCACATATTACCTCTGTAGCTCACATGTCACCCTCACATGTCACCTCTGTAGCTCACATATCACCTCTGTAGCTCACATGTCACCTATGTAGCTCAGTCACCTATGTAGCTCACATGTCACCTCTGTAGCTCACATATCACCTCTGTAGCTCACATGTCACCCTCACATGTCACCTCTGTAGCTCACATGTCACCTCTGTAGCTCACATGTCACCTCTGTAGCTCACATATCACCTCTGTAGCTCACATGTCACCCTCACATGTCACCTCTGTAGCTCACATATCACCTCTGTAGCTCACATGTCACCCTCACATGTCACCTCTGTAGCTCACATATCACCTCTGTAGCTCACATATCACCTCTGTAGCTCACATGTCACCTCTGTAGCTCACATGTCACCTCTGTAGCTCACATATCACCTATGTAGCTCACATATCACCTATGTAGCTCACATGTCACCTCTGTAGGTAGCTCCCAGCCTGGGTTTTTCGATCGAAGGTTGATAATGAGTACATGTAAATCAACCATTGAGGGTGAAAAGTCAACTGTGAATCTATTTATAATGCGCGTCTGTTTTTTGAGCGTTTGGATGGGCCGTTTTCGACAAACGTGAACTCCTTTCAACGATGCGCAGACAGTGACGGGCTCTATTCCTGCTGTTTAGATCGCTAAATGGTGCTCATTTAAGTACCGAATATTTAATTACCGGTTGTCCCGTTGCTACGTGACGTGTTGTGTTTTTGAAAAGAAGTATTGTGACGGTTTTTTTAATATCCTCCCTCCCTCCCCTCTCCCCCTCCCTCCCTCCCTCCCTCCCTCCCTCCCTCCCTCCCTCCCTCCCTCCCTCCCTCCCTCCCTCCCTCCCTCCCTCCCTCCCTCCCTCCCTCCCTCCCTCCCTCCCTCCCTCCCTCCCTCCCTCCCTCCCTCCCTCCCTCCCTCCCTCCCTCCCTCCCTCCCTCCCTCCCTCCCTCCCTCCCTCCCTCCCTCCCTCCCTCCCTCCCTCCCTCCCTCCCTCCCTCCCTCCCTCCCTCCCTCCCTCCCTCCCTCCCTCCCTCCCTCCCTCCCTCCCTCCCTCCCTCCCTCCCTCCCTCCCTCCCTCCCTCCCTCCCTCCCTCCCTCCCTCCCTCCCTCCCTCCCTCCCTCCCTCCCTCCCTCCCTCCCTCCCTCCCTCCCTCCCTCCCTCCCTCCCTCCCTCCCTCCCTCCCTCCCTCCCTCCCTCCCTCCCTCCCTCCCTCCCTCCCTCCCTCCCTCCCTCCCTCCCTCCCTCCCTCCCTCCCTCCCTCCCTCCCTCCCTCCCTCCCTCCCTCCCTCCCTCCCTCCCTCCCTCCCTCCCTCCCTCCCTCCCTCCCTCCCTCCCTCCCTCCCTCCCTCCCTCCCTCCCTCCCTCCCTCCCTCCCTCCCTCCCTCCCTCCCTCCCTCCCTCCCTCCCTCCCTCCCTCCCTCCCTCCCTCCCTCCCTCCCTCCCTCCCTCCCTCCCTCCCTCCCTCCCTCCCTCCCTCCCTCCCTCCCTCCCTCCCTCCCTCCCTCCCTCCCTCCCTCCCTCCCTCCCTCCCTCCCTCCCTCCCTCCCTCCCTCCCTCCCTCCCTCCCTCCCCCCCTCCCCCTCCCTCCCTCCCTACCTCCCTCCCATTCCCTCTCCTTCCCTCCCTCCCTCCTCTATATTGTTTTTGAAGAAGTATTGGGTCTGTACTTTAATAAATACAACAATAGAATGTAGACCAAAACGTTCATTAATGGTCTATATGCAGGCAAAGCTGCAACTGGCTTCTAGTTTTGTTAAGAACCTCAATGAACAAAAACCAGGGTAAACCCAGGGCTGGAAATAGGATATTTTTTCCTGTGCATGCTGCTTAGCTCACTCTGTAGCTCACATGTATATGTCCACTACAGAAGAGCAAACATCCCTGGCTACATGGGCCACACCCACTGGACCAAAATGTCTCCACCACACAGTGCAAATCAGTCCACCACCTCCAGGACACACAGGTGAGGTGTACTGCCTACAGGACATTAGGGGGAGGAGCATTATGTTACTCCATTAGGGGGAGGGGCATTATGTTACTCCATTAGGGGGAGGGGCATTGTTATTGTTTGGTCCTAAATTAGGGGGAGGGGCATTGTTATTGATGACAGCTTCCACCCCCTCCAGGCACATCCCATTGGAGGAGGAGCCTTCTCCCTTCATACGCTCATCTCCTCTCTCCAAGATGGTCACCCTAGTGTCCCCTCACAATCCCTTCAAGAGGATTGAGTAGCTCCTCCCCTCTCTTGTGGTGCATGCATTTTCATTGGTGGAAAGGGGGAGGAGAGGCCACTCCCCCCGACCCAGTTCACTACTGTCATTTTAATATTTGTACAAATAATAAAAATTAAAAAAATGTTGTGTGGTGGTACATGTGTGTGCAACATAACATACCATACACCCTTCCATCAGGCAAGGATCACACAATGTTATGCAAAGGATTTGTCTTAATAATATAACACTAACAGTTTATACGCTACTACACTTGTATATATGTACATGTGTACATTTGAATCACAAATCACTCCACAGTTTAGACAATCCGCTTTTAAAAACAAATAAAAATAGCAAAAATGCTCAAGTCAGTGAGTAAAGAATCTGTTTAGCCACGTCACTTTCATTACGTAATCGGTAATACTAATTTTTGCTCGGTAAGCCGAAATGAACGATGCCGGGCTACCTAGTTATGCCGAACTCAGATTTCAAGATGGGATAGAGTGCGCCAGGCGCGCCACCCAGCACGACCAGACGGGTCAGCTCAGCGTGGCCATCACGTACTACAGGGAAGCTATCCAGGCCCTCAACGATGCCGCGTCCATGGACTCCCAGTACGCGGGCTTCCAGGACAGGTGTCAGGAATACCACAGGAGGGCGAGTGAACTGCAGCATTACCTGAATTCAGGAGGAGGTAAGGGTGTCAGGACGTTGTTAAGACTAACTGTTCACGTCAGCGTAGCAAAGAGACGACATGTATATTATCGCTGGCTAGGAAAACATCACCCGGAAGTGTACTTTCAAATAGAGCGCAGCCGCTTGTAATTACTTCAAGTAACCGTGTGGCCTGTATAACGTACTACGCACTACACACAACACACACACACACACACACACACACACACACACACACACACACACACACACACACACACACACTGATTTTTACACTCACACATTGGCTGTCATACACACATGTACTGGTGTACACATAAGCTTACACACTCGTGCATATCACATGCATACATGTAGCTTCTGCAGTGCACACATGCAAAAGTGCTGCATTAAAAAAATTACTTTGTACAAAGGAAATCTTTTTTACATGTGCGATTTAAGACGATAAGGTCATACAGTGTATGTAGTAACGCCAAAGATGTGTAGATACATAACTATTGCTAAACACCTCACCTTGCAGTGCAAATTTTATTGATCAGCCTTGTTCTCTCACTATGAAAAAGGTATTGTTATACACTACTGTATAACAGTGTGTATATAGACGTTATTGCGTATACGTGTGTATAACGTCTCAATACGCAGTGTTATACACCGCTCATTGATGTTATACACAGTGTATAACAACCCTTTTTACACAGTGAGCTCACATTCACATGCATCCTTCCTCCCACCAAGCACCTAGACCTCAGCCCCAGGCCGCTAGTTCTGCATCATCCGAGAGAGATAAGGTAATGCCATTTTTAAGGTGCTTATGTCTTTATCATGTATTGAGGTGAGGTGACCATCATGTATTGAGGTGACCATCATGTATACCATCATGTATTGAGGTGACCATCATGTATTGAGGTGGCCATCATGTATTGAGAGGTGACCATCATGTATTGAGGTGATCATCATGTATTGAGGTGACCATCATGTATTGAGAGGTGACCATCATGTATTGAGGTGACCATCATGTATTGAGAGGTGACCATCATGTATTGAGGTGGCCATCATGTATTGAGAGATGACCATCATGCATTGAGGTGATCATCATGTATTGAGGTGACCATCATGTATTGAGGTGACCATCATGTATTGAGGTGGCCATCGTGTATTGGGGTATTGAGAGGTGACCATCATGTACATGTATTGAGGTGACCATGATCATGTTTGCAGCGCTGCATGAGGCAGATAGAGTACCTACTGGAGCTGGCCCTCATGGATGATGAGGAAGGGAGGCAGGCCCAGGCGGAGAAGACCTATACCTCTGCTGTGGAGCTGGCCATCAAGGCTGTAAGGGCTGGTGGGAGGAATTGTAGTAGTGAAGCTCCTCCCACATGTACAACATGTTAAAGGCGGTCATACACTAGGTGTGCAACTCAAATCGATATGGGTAAATTTCAGTAAAAAAGACTTTATAAGTTTACTGGTGGTTTACTGAACTTTAACCCGTATTCATTTGAGCTGCACGCAACATGTTGCCTAGTGTACGCTGTATGATTGCCTTAAGGCCCATCATACATGGGGCACAATTTGTTGGATTTTGTGGTCAAATAGCTTTGAGAATGATTAAATAGCTTTGTTAAGGTCAGTCTATTGTGGTCGAGTGAGTTGTCACCAGAAAATATAAAGCCTTTTGAATTTGGAGTGTCAAGTTGACAGAAAGATCAAAGAGATTTGCCAATAAGTTGATTAGAAGTCACCCCGTGTATGCCGGCCTTAATAAATATTTCAATTTTGGTGCATGGTTAGGTGCATATATGTGCATGGTTAGGTGCATATGTGTGCATGGTTAGGTGCATATGTGTGCATGGTTAGGTGCATATGTGTGCATGGTTAGGTGCATATGTGTGCATGGTTAGGTGCATATGTGTGCATGGTTAGGTGCATATGTGTGCATGGTTAGGTGCATATGTGTGCATGGTTAGGTGCATGGTTAGGTGCATGGTTAGATGCATGGTTAGGTACATGGTTAGGTACATGGTTAGGTACATGGTTAGGTACATGGTTAGGTACATGGTTAGGTACATGGTTAGGTACATGGTTAGGTACATGGTTAGGTACATGGTTAGGTACATGGTTAGGTACATGGTTAGGTACATGGTTAGGGGCATGGTTAGGGGCATGGTTAGGGGCATGGTTAGGTACATGGTTAGGTACATGGTTAGGTACATGGTTAGGTGCATATACTACATCACGTTATGTTCCATTGCCTCAGCAAAAAGTTCTGACTAGTGACAGTGACAAGAGCAGAGTGAAGACGATCACACATATGGCCATTGAGAGGTATGTGTGGGGATGGAGGTAGTGTAAAATGGTTTGAGCACATAAACATGTCCCCCTCCCCCGCCCCTCCCCCTCCCTCCACTACCTACAGACTGGAGCAGCTGAAGCAGACTCCGCCCACTGAGCAGTTGCTAAGTGACCTGCCAAGTGCCCCCTCCCACGACCCAGAGCTACCTACCCCTCCTTCCCGTGACCCTGGAAGCAAGGACAGGACCAAAAGTAAAGCTAACACCAGAGGCCCTATCAGTGAGTGCATCTGGTTACTTAACTATTAAGTGTTATAAATATGATGATAATGATGTTAGTATTTGAGATCTGCTAGATTCATTGTCTTCTAGGAAGTCCTTGTTTACTTAATGTAAAGTTTGAACAGTACATCATACATTGTACATGTACACTGTACATGTACAATGTACATGTAGTTGACCTTTCCAACCACAATTGTTGTGGTGTGAGTAAACCTCCAGTTGGTTGGTTTCTTATCATGTTTCATTGTACATGTAGCAGCTTCATGTACGTGTAGGTGTACTCACAACATTTACATGTACTGGGAACCAGGATGTACTTCACAACATTGTAACCATGGTGATACTATCGGTACCATGGGCATATATATATATATATACATGTAGGAGTATTAGTACTGTATGGTCCAGCTATTGTGGTTGTTGCTAGCGTGATGTTAGTATGGAGCTTTGGAATGTACATGTAGGCTGTCCCAGCACATGCACATGTGCACACATTGTTATTCTCTTCCAAAGCTGCTCACTTTACTGCACCTTTTAATATCAAACATGAACATTTTAGTACCGCACTTTCATTAATGATCTCATGCAGGTGCAATTAATAGAGGTACTGTAATATCACTGATTCTTTGTACTGTTGCTGAGTTCTTTAATAGAGGTGGTTTGTCCACTCATTGGTTGATGTGGGGACCTCCCCTCCATTAGCCCCTTTGATGTGGGGACCTCCCCTCCATTAGCCCCCTTGATGTGGGGACCTCCCCTCCATTAGCCCCCTTGATGTGGGGACCTCCCCTCCATTAGCCCCCTTGATGTGGGGACCTCCCCTCCATTAGCCCCCTTGATGTGGGGACCTCCCCTCCATTAGCCCCCTTGATGTGGGGACCTCCCCTCCATTAGCCCCCTTGATGTGGGACCTCCCCTCCATTAGCCCCCTAGATGTGGGGACCTCCCGTCCATTAGCCCCCTTGATGTGGGGACTTTCCCTCCATTAGCCCCCTTGATGAGCTTTCTGGAGTCTGATTCGGACCTCAGCAAGCCATATGAGTACAATGCCTTCAAGACGCCATCAGCCTCCACTGGACCTCCAGGAAGGAGCACCTCCCACCCCCCACAGGGGACATTAGGAGGAAGGGGAGGAGGAGGAAGAGGAGGAGGAGGAGGTGGTGGTGGTGGTGGTGGTAAGAAGCCAAGTAAGGCAGCATTTACAGATGCCGAAATCAAGATTCTAAGGTAAGGACACCAAAACTCATAGTTGATGGGACAGGTTAATTTACTTTTTCATCTGGTAATCAAGTATACGCATTACATGTAATGTACATGTGCAAAATATCTCTTTTAAAACCTATTATCATGTAAAAAAGAGGGGGGGGGGGGGGGGGGGAATTTTTGTATTGTATGTGACCCACAAGTATTTAGAGCAACAGATGTGTAACTGGTATAGCTTCTTTAGTCACATGACTCCCTCCCTCCCTCCCTCCCTCCCTCCCTCCCTCCCTCCCTCCCTCCCTCCCTCCCTCCCTCCCTCCCTCCCTCCCTCCCTCCCTCCCTCCCTCCCTCCCTCCCTCCCTCCCTCCCTCCCTCCCTCCCTCCCTCCCTCCCTCCCTCCCTCCCTCCCTCCCTTCCTCCCAGGGCCACCTCTCGTATCAATGGTGTGGAGTATGTTCCCTGGCAGGAGATGGACAAGCTGGAGTTAAGTGTGGTCAACTCCCTAGGCACAGAGTTCTGTGACACCGATGGCCTCCCCACCCTCAGCATGAAGCAGAAGTCCATCCTTGTTGCCTGGCTACGTCCCCAGGAGATACACGAGCAGCCAAGGATGGCTTACCTCATCTCAAGCCTCACCATCAAGCAGGTGTGTGTGTGTGTGTGGGGAGGGGGGAGGGGTTGTGCTAAACAGCAATATTACATGGGTACATGTATGTTGTTCTGTATTGTGGATTCGTGTACCATAGAGTACCCCTCCCCCCCCCACACACACACACACACAAAAAGGCTCGTGTTTAAACAAGTGTACATGTATTGTCGTAATGATGAATGCAAGTGCATATCTGTTTCAACATTTTCTGGAGAAAAAATGGTACTCTTAACAGGAATTTGTAGAATGGCACTTGAGATACGTTACGTGTATGTATTCATAGCCCATACTTACAGCGCTTGTGTTGTGCAGATACCCACCTCTTCCTTACATACCACACCCTCCCCATACCCCCCTAACCACACCCCTCCCCTCTGGGTGTCTGCTCCTGTTGAGTGCACAACCTTTGGTCTAATTACCTGTATGGGTTCTCCCCTCTGCACACAGACTGTGGTTGGGGATTGTTCATTTCTTGCCTCCCTGGCTGTGAGTGCTGACTACGAAAGAAAGTTTAAGAACAGACTTGTTACCAAGTATGAATCTTTGGCACTGAGTCATTTGAACCATTCTTCACTCCCCCTCTCCTCCCTCCTCCCCTCTCCTCCCCTCTCCTCCTCTCTCCTCCCCTCTCCTCCCCTCTCCTCTTCTCTCCTCCCCCTCCTCCCCTCATAGATGTATATATCCACAAAATCGTCATGGTGATCCTATCATTAACCCCTCTGGGAAGTACTTTATCACATTTCATTTGAACGGGTGCAAAAGAAAGGTTTGTTCTATTAGACGCCCACCATGAGTTGTTTTATCCTGGCGTTCCTACATGTTCCAATGGCTATTCTGTGTACAGGTAGTCATTGACGACAGACTCCCAACTGGTCCAGGTAGACAGCTGCTATGCTCCTACTCATCCAACAGTGATGAGTTCTGGATCAGCCTGATAGAAAAGGCTTATATCAAGGTGTGTGTGTGTGTGTGTGTAGGGAGGGGGAGGGGAGTAATTACAGTGTATGTGTGTGTGCCTACATATCCATGTGCTAGTGTGACATGTATACATGTAAGTGTGTGGACTTACATAAGTGTGTGGACTTACATGTATAAGTGTGTGGACTTACATGTATAAGTGTGTGGACTTACAATGTACATGGACGTTCTCCATTATACAGGTGATGGGAGGATATGACTTCCCAGGGTCAAGTTCGGTGAGCTGTGTGTGTGTGTGTGTGTGTGTGTGTGTGTGTGTGTGTGTGTGTGTGTGTGTGTGCGTGCGTGCGTGCGTGCGTGCGTGCGTGCGTGTGTGTGTGTGTGTGTGTGTGTGTGTGTGCGTGCATGCGTGCGTGCGTGCGTGTGTGTGTGTGTGTGTGTGTGTGTGTGTGTGTGTTGGGTAGGTACATACATGTACATATGCATATACATGTACATGTACATGTACTATCCAAGGCATATCCATCTCTATGGCAGCAGTAACAACACCTGATGGTGTGGGTCATACCTGCTTTTAGGCCTCTTCTTCTTTTCCTTTGCTTGAGGGCTGGGGAGGAGGAAGACTTAATGAAGTGGGAGAAGGGGGGATACATGTACATGTAGTATAGTAAGCTTTCCCAGTTAATTTGCCACTGTACATGTACATGTAGGCGGGCTTGTTAATGCATAGTGGTGGTACATGTGCATGTAGTAGTAGGAGGAGCATCATTCTCATCTGCCCCCTCCTCCCCATACCCTCATCTGCCCCTTCCTCCCCATACCCTCATCTGCCCCCTCCTCCCCATACCCTCATCTGCCCCTTCTCCCCATACCCTCATATGCCCCCTCCTCCCCATGCCCTCATCTGCCACCTCCTCCCCATACCCTCATCTCTGTCACCTCCTCCCCATACCCTCATCTCTGCCCCCTCCTCCCCATATCCTCATCTGCATCCTACTCCCATACCCTCATCTGCCCCCTCCTCCCCATACCCTCATCTGCCCCTCCTTCCCATACCCTCATCTGCCACCTCCTCCCCATACCCTCATCTGCCACCTCCTCCCATACCCTCATCTGCCACCTCCTCCCCATACCCTCATCTCCCCCCTCCTCCCCATACCCTCATCTCCCCCCTCCTCCCCATACCCTCATCTCTGCCCCCTCCTCCCCATACCCTCATCTCTGTCCCCATCCTCCCCATACCTTCATCTCTGCCATACCCCTTCCTCCTCCCCATACCCTCATCTGCCCCCTCCTCCCCATACCCTCATCTCTGCCCCCATCCTCCCCATACCTTCATCTCTGCCATACCCCTCCCTCCTCCCCACAGAACATTGACCTTCACGCTCTGACTGGTTGGATACCGGAGAGGATAGGTCTGAAGGAGGGAGATAAGGAGCTGATCCACAAGAAGATTATGACTGCCATGGACAAGGGTAACCTGTGTGTGTACATGTGTGTGTGTGTGTGTGTGTGTGTGTGTGTGTGTGTGTGTGTGTGTGTGTGTGTCTGTGTGTGTGTGTGAGTGTGTGTGGTGTGTGAGTGTGTGTGGTGTGTGGTGTGTGTGTGTGTATATGTGTGTGTGTGTGTGTCAGTGTGTGAGTGTGTGGTGTGGTGTGTGTGTATATGTGTGTGTGTGAGTGTGTGTGGTATGTGTGGTGTGTGTGTGTGACAATACACTGTACATGTATTAGTCCTGGGGTATCCATGTATAAATATTCCCCTCTCTATTATGCATGTACATGTAAGTTTGTAATTTGTTAATTTGCTGAGTGTCTGCACGTGTTGCTCTGTATTGAATGTACATTGTGCATACATGTATGTTGCATTGTGCATACATGTACATGTACATGTACAGTACATATGAGTGTTGTACTTGGTATGCAGGAAATGCCCTGGTTACTGTGGCAACTGGCGTCTTATCAGAGGATGATGCAGAGAGGGCGGGTCTGGTACCCACTCACGCCTATGCTGTCCTCAAGATGGTGGACACTGAGGTACACATGTGCATGTGATCTGATCATGTGGTAGAGCAGTTTGTCATGTGATCTGATCATGTGACACATCCACAATCACCTTTAGCCTAAAAAAAAAATCGTACATGTACACGTGCTTGAACATGTACATGTACACGTGCTTGAACATGTACATGTACACCTACATGTGTTTCCTACGCTGTAAGTACTACCACAACCGCTCACTTGTACACCATGTAATGTACATCATGACATAGAACATCTAGAGCTGTTCTCCTTACATGGTAGTGTACTAGCACACATAACTACATGTCATATCTAAACCAACACATGCATACACACATACATGTATGCACACACACACACACACACACACACACATACATGTACATGTATACACACACACACACACACACACACACACACACATACATGTATACACACACACACACACACACACACACACCACTTGTATACTTTTATTTGTAGGGGAAAAAACTGTTACAGCTAAAAAATCCATGGAGTCACAGGAGATGGAAGGTGTGTGTAAAGTGAGCACTGTGGATATAAGAGGTACCTTATGTCCCCCTCGATTCCCAGGGAAAGTTCTCGGCCGATGACACAACCAACTGGACGCCCGTGTTAAAGCGTCAGCTTAGCTATGACCAATCACAAGACCAGGAGGTGGATAATGGTGAGTGTGGGGTGGTGGGTATGTGATGTGTGTGATGTGTAAGTATTGTGTAATAATTGAACATATGGTGCATGAACACTTACATTCAGCATTCCATAGAGGAAAATCCTAAGGGGGAGGGGTTCAATTATGTCTTCAGAAGGCTGCCATATAAGGCATTATTATTTAAAAACAGATCCATGGTATGGTACTGCATGTGTACATCATGTACATGTACAGTGTATGTACAGGGATTAATCTGGACATTCATGTGATTTGTGGGAGGGAAGGATGCCACCCCTTTGATGAGACTGAAAGTGCATGATCATTGTAGATGGAATATTGCCATGTACACATGTTGATTTGTTTGTCGAATGGATGTTAACAATTTACATAACTATTTACATGTATGTGTGTTGGTAGCGCATCACTACATGTATAGATGGACGTCCATCACCATAGCTACCAGCACACACACACACGGCATTACCCCCACATTTTGTTATATGTATACATGTATACATCTAGTCCGGCATAGCCAGACCCTCGCGTGGAGGGAGGGTTTGGAAGGTTGCCTATTCTCCAGTCATATGGATTAGTTTGTGTTCATTAAGAATTATTATGTCGGGAGGATCGATCTAGGAAGGTGTATGCTTGTACCGGTACATGTACTCCCAACATACATGTGATAAATGTTAATGAACAGAGAATACATGTATGTAATTGGCACCACAGAAACTAATTGGCACGACTCTAGAATATGCATCCCTTCAGACCCTCTGTCCACACAAGGGGCTGCTATGCCAGACTAGTGTGTACATATGTACGTATGTACGTATGTGTGGCTAGACATTGCACGTGTACGTATGTGTGGCTAGACATTGATGTATTATTATTGTACATGCACATGCACACAGGGGTTTTCTGGATCGACCTCAACTCCCTGTGTGCGTTCTTTGACGTCCTCTACGTTAACTGGAGACCTGCCATGTTCAAGAACAAGTGGAAAGTTCACGGGTATGATGTCATCACATGGGCAGGGCATGATGATATCATCACAAGACTGTAGGCTGTGAAACAGCTCTCAACACTAAATGTATAGGGTCAATGTGGGGTGCAGGTGATTCTTTTGTGCCTATTCCAATAGAGGCATTCACTAGTTACTAAACATTGTGAATTGTGAAATACATTTTCACTTCCAATAATTTGCCCCTCTCTCCCTCCAGTGTGTGGGTTCCTGGTGAAGTGGAGAAAGATGTGTACAATATAAGTAAGTACACATGTGGACATGCATGCAAATGGGAAAATGATACACCTACATGTACATGTACATTTACATACATACATGTATTTACATTTACATGTACATGAAATACTCCCAACACCTCACCTTTCTGCCTCCCCTCCCACACACACACACACACACACACACTCAGGTACCAATCCACAGTACTCTCTCAAGGTACAGAACACTGACCAACCAGCTACTGTGTGGATCCTTCTCTCCAGACACATTACCACTAAGGTGTGTGAATGTGTGTGGTGTGAATGTGTTGTGTGTGTGATGTGAATGTGTGGTGTGTGTGATGTGTGGTGTGAATGTGTGGTGTGTGGTGTGAATGTGTGGTGTGTGGTGTGAATGTGTGGTGTGTGGTGTGTGGTGTGAATGTGTGGTGTGAATGTGTGCCAGTGTGTGGTGTGGGGTGTGTGTGGTGTGAATGTGTGTGGTATGAATGTGTGTGGTGTGTGTGGTGTAACATTTTCTGCACACTGGTCTAGAATGAGAAGGATCACTTCATGTGTACAGATGAATTGCAAGCATGTGGGGTTGGAGTGTAGTGTGTGTGTACATGTATGTGTGTAGTGTGTGATGATGTAATATATACACATGCTTACATGTACATATACATGTACTGTATATATGTGCACTATTACAAGATATAGAATCTCTCAAGAGAAAGTTAGTGGTGTAGAGGATTAGAGTGGTGGTATGAATAGGAAGGGAACAAGGGATTGGAGATTCTCTAGTCTTGTGGGGCACGTACTTGCAACACTGCACTCACACATTGTGCAGTATGCAGGGAATGATTTAAGCGGCAGTTTGTGATGCAGTTTTCATAATGCGCGGAAAAATTGTTGCAAAAAATGGTGATGTTGTGCTGGTTTGAATCAGTATTATTATATTTTCAAGTTACAACAATTGAATCTGACAAGGTTGAAGGAGTTATTTACATGTAGTGTTGGTGATGGATGAGTCTGGAGGAAAGGTCTCCTGTGTATTTTGTCATTTATAAACGTAAACTATTCCCTGGTATGCATAGAAAAAAACGCAAAGATGTAAAAGGTATGAAAGAATCAGGTATGACCCCTTTCCATTTGGGGGTAAGGGGAAGGGGAGGTCAGATTGGTGTAGGATGATATGGAGAGAAATGCGTCTGGAAATGAAACTTTATTGTTTTCTTACATTTTTGTTTTCTTACTCTTGAACGAAATATGCCTTTCCCTTGTGAACAAAGAGCCATTTCTTAGTGCAGTACCATGCTAACAGGATAGTGAAAGGACTAATGTGAGATGTGCAAGTGTGTTACATGTATCACTGGGTGTGTAGTGTGTGCATTTTGTATGTGTGTGTGGTGTGTAGTATTTACATGTATAAATTTACAGTGATGTAAATTTACACATGCATACATTTATGCACACACAAACGTGTAACCATAATTTTCAGAGTGACTTTGCCAACAACGAGAAGTTCATCACTTTGCATGTATCCAATAAGTTTGGAGGAAGGAAGGTGTATTTCCCTGGTGAGTTGAGGAAGGGTGTGGTGGGTGGTGGTGTATATTGGGAAGGCTGGAATAAGACTTGAGAGGTACACATGTACAATGTATTACTGAGAGCATTATGTATCATGTGACTTGCATGTATCATGTTGTTGCTGGTCTGGGGAAGAGGGCAGTTCAGGACTTCCTTTCCTGTTATACATTGTACATTGTAATCTCTTCCTTAATGACCAGGTGTGAAGGGGGAAGGGAGGGTGGTAGGGGAGGGAGGGTGTATGTGACTTACATGTACATGTATCATGTGACTTCCATGCATCATGTGACTGCATGTATCATGTGACTTGCATGTGTATCACATGACTTACATGTACATGTACTTGTCTTGTGTTTACCATACCCACATGTACATGTATTTGTATTTGTAGAACAATTTTTTGTGCAAGGGGTCAAGATCAACACACCTCACTACCTGGCCAAACTGGAGAATCTTCCCAAGGGAGGCTCCTCCTACACCATCATCGTGTCCCAGCTGGAGAGCCACAGTACCATCTACTTCACACTGTCTGTTAGTACCATCGGGAGGGGTGTAAGGGAGGGGTGGGGTGTAATGGAGGGGTGTAATGAGAGGGTGTAAGGGAGGGTGTAATGGAGGGGTGTAATGGGAGGGTGTAATGGGAGGATGTATGGGAGGGGTGTAAGGGAGGGGTGTAAGGGAAGGATGTAAGGGAGGGTGTATGGGGAGGGTGTATGGGGAGGGTGTAAGGGGAGGGGTGTAAGGGGAGGGTGTATAACGAGGGTATAAGGGGGAGGGTGTATGGCGAGGGTATAAGGGGAGGGTGTAAGGGGAGGGTGTACGACAAGGGTTGGGTTTGAATGCTACATGTACATCAGAGTGCTTTAGAAGTGGGTGCTTGTTAGGGATCCAATCAAATACATGTAAGTGAATGTACATACACATGCATGTACATGTACAGGTAAGCTTTTGTTGGATGGCATGTGCATTTGAATGATGTATGTCCTTGTAACTTACATACATATTTCAGGTTTATGCATCTTGTGAGTTCCAATGTGGACCAGTGCCAGACCCTTACACCCACACTAAGCAGGTATGTACATGTATGCCATCAAGTCCCTTTTGAGTCTTGTGACAATTGATGATCTTAATGTACCTGATTTGTCATGTGATGTGCACACCAAAGGTTTCTTTAACCCTTAGTCCTGTGTTGCTTTAAGCCCTTTGTCCTTTGTCAGTAACCCCTTTGTGTTGTCTACTTTGTGTTGTCTACTTTAACTCCTTTGTGTTGTCTACTTTAACCCCTTTGCGTTGTCTACTTTAACCCCTTTGTGTTGTCTACTTTAACCCCTTTGTGTTGTCTACTTTAACCCCTTTGTGTTGTCTACTTTGTGTTACATGTCCTCTCTTGCTGCGTTGTAGCTCCAAAGCAAATGGGTTCCAGGCCAAGCCCCTCCCAACTTTCTCTTGGTGACCTCCTCCATCAAATCGCAAGTGCTCATCAAGATTCAAGCCCCCAAGTAAGGCACCAGACTGGTGACCTCATGAAGCACTGAATGAGGATCACATGCACATGACCTCATTAGCATCACACTACACATGTGGTATGACCTCATGGTTTATTATTATTATTTTTCAAGGGAAATTTATGTTCATATCAAAATCATTCCATCAACTCAAACGCCGGACTTTCGTGGAGCAGACTCGGGACCAGCAAGGTATGTGTATGCATGTACCATTCATTACATGGGAGAGTTGTTTGCCTGTAGCATGTTTTGTGAATTCAAATATTCTTGTCCCCAGACCTGGTTTTACGTACCTGGAAGCCTCTGATGTACCAAAGGGCAGCTTCACCATCGTAGCCATCACCTACAAGGAGGTGACGGGGAAGGCTGCTCCGTTCTTCATCACAATGTCCTGCGATAACGTCTTTAACTTTGATGCCATTCCGTAACAGAAGATATCCGCCTGAACAGCACATGTGTATATTGTGTGTATATTTGTGTTTGTGCGCCGTATGCACTGTATGTGTTTCTATTTTCGTTACATGTTTTGTCTAGTGCGTACATGTACATGCATGTATTCATGGAACAATATGACTTTAAAAAAATTTAATGGACACATTACATCATTGCGTTGCTAGCCGGGAGATGCCCCATAACGTAATGTTATTACTACGCAACGATAAACACTTATCATTTTTAAGATACAGGGCGAAGAAACGGCTTTAGGTGAGTATTGTGTGACTGGATACGTTCTAAACCCGGCCCCGATTGATACGTGTAATATATACATGTTTATATATATATATATAGTCGACGTTGTCGTTTTACGATGGAGGGCGCGGTCTACTAAGTGTACCGCGCGCGATTCGGTCGATCATATCGGTCGTGATATAAATATTTGAGAAGAAATCATGTTTATACACTAGTCCTGAATCGATGCCGTAACGTTTAGATGACAGATACACATGCAGTCCGCTTAATATGTGACACAGCGATTCTTTATTACATGTATGCATGTACATATCTACTAACACTCCTCCGCCCCCTTTCCACTGCACCACGTGCTTGGAAGTTGTACGTACATATGTGTGAACGTTGAGTTGAGAATACTTGAGTTGTTAGAACCAGAAATGCGTTGCATTCAGAACATTTCTACATGTACAGTAATCCCTCACACCACTTATACTCACCACCAACAATTAATAACCTCCCACAGCTACCTCCCCCATAGCTGACATCTCACCTACCTCCCCATACTCTCTCCGTGGATCTACTTGTCTCGGCTGTACCATGTCAGAGCGATGTAAGTAAATGGGTGGGAGAAAAAGTGGTGGTGGTGGGAGGAGTGGTGGTGGGAGGAGTGGTGGTGGGAGGAGTGGTGATGGGAGGAGTGGTGATGGGAGGAGTGGTGGTGGGAGGAGTGGTGATGGGAGGAGTGGTGATGGGAGGAGTGGTGGTGGGAGGAGTGGTGGTGGGAGGAGTGGTGGTGGGAGGAGTGGTGGTGGGAGGAGTGGTGATGGGAGGAGTGGTGATGGGAGGAGTGGTGGTGGGAGGAGTGGTGGTGGGAGGAGTGGTGGTGGGAGGAGTGGTGATGGGAGGAGTGGTGATGGGAGGAGTGGTGGTGGGAGGAGTGGTGGTGGGAGGAGTGGTGATGGGAGGAGTGGTGGTGGGAGGAGTGGTGATGGGAGGAGTGGTGATGGGAGGAGTGGTGATGGGAGGAGTGGTGGTGGGAGGAGTGGTGATGGGAGGAGTGGTGATGGGAGGAGTGGTGGTGGGAGGAGTGGTGGTGGGAGGAGTGGTGGTGGGAGGAGTGGTGGTGGGAGGAGTGGTGATGGGAGGAGTGGTGGTGGGAGGTGTGGTGATGGGAGGAGTGGTGGTGGGAGGAGTGGTGGTGGGAGGAGTGGTGGTGGGAGGAGTGGTGATGGGAGGAGTGGTGGTGGGAGGAGTGGTGGTGGGAGGAGTGGTGGTGGGAGGAGTGGTGGTGGGAGGAGTGGTGGTGGGAGGAGTGGTGGTGGGAGGAGTGGTGGTGGGAGGAGTGGTGGTGGGAGGAGTGGTGGTGGGAGGAGTGGTGGTGGGAGGAGTGGTGGTGGGAGGAGTGGTGATGGGAGGAGTGGTGATGGGAGGAGTGGTGATGGGAGGAGTGGTGATGGGAGGAGTGGTGATGGGAGGAGTGGTGATGGGAGGAGTGGTGGTGGGAGGAGTGGTGATGGGAGGAGTGGTGATGGGAGGAGTGGTGGTGGGAGGAGTGGTGGTGGGAGGAGTGGTGGTGGGAGGAGTGGTGGTGGGAGGAGTGGTGGTGGGAGGAGTGGTGGTGGGAGGAGTGGTGATGGGAGGAGTGGTGGTGGGAGGTGTGGTGGTGGGAGGAGTGGTGGTGGGAGGTGTGGTGATGGGAGGAGTGGTGGTGGGAGGAGTGGTGATGGGAGGAGTGGTGGTGGGAGGAGTGGTGATGGGAGGAGTGGTGGTGGGAGGAGTGGTGGTGGGAGGAGTGGTGGTGGGAGGAGTGGTGATGGGAGGAGTGGTGGTGGGAGGAGTGGTGGTGGGAGGAGTGGTGGTGGGAGGAGTGGTGGTGGGAGGAGTGGTGGTGGGAGGAGTGGTGGTGGGAGGAGTGGTGGTGGGAGGAGTGGTGATGGGAGGAGTGGTGGTGGGAGGAGTGGTGGTGGGAGGAGTGGTGGTGGGAGGTGTGGTGATGGGAGGAGTGGTGATGGGAGGAGTGGTGGTGGGAGGAGTGGTGGTGGGAGGAGTGGTGGTGGGAGGAGTGGTGATGGGAGGAGTGGTGGTGGGAGGAGTGGTGGTGGGAGGAGTGGTGATGGGAGGAGTGGTGATGCTATGTTTTCTCCATTAGCTCAAGAGGTGATTGAAGCCACAAACAACTTCTTTCAAGAACGTGCCCGTGTGCTGAAATTAAAATGCGACGTGCTCCTGTTGGAAGGGCAGCTGGAGGACATGCGGGCAGCAAATCGCATGTTAGATGATAAAGTGCGGACATTGAAGGGAAAGCTTGGACTTAAAGATGGCACTGCTGGGCAGTATGGAAGACGGGTGAGTGTGTATACATGTACGGGCATGTGTGTGGTGTGTCCAAAGATTTGTAGATAGCCACTGTGCTCGCTGATTAGAATTCTGTTATATCTTTAACCCATCTAAAATCTGAGTTATTAGCTCTTCTCCCTCTGCTCCTCCATGCTTTCCTATGGGGGCAGCACACACATGATATATGCTGCACACTTCATAATGGGTGCTGGGCTTAACATATTTTCATTCTTTTTCTTGTGATCGTGGAAACCAAACTGTCTGATTACTCATGCCAGGACTTCACTATAGGCCAACCTTTGTTGGTATTGGCTAGAAATGGAATGACCCTGGCCACCAAATTGCATTGAGTGAATAATTTTGATAATTTGATTCTACCTTCTGCTTCAGATTGAGACAGCAAGTGATGATGTCAGGCATTTTGAACTAGAGGAGTCCCTCCCCCCACCTATCATCCACAATGAGTACATGTACGAAGTGGTACGTGTAAATGCTTCAAGTGTTTGGTGATTACCCTCCTCCCCATCCTGCAGCAGAGGGACTCTGTACCTCGTAGAGACTCGCCATACATCAGCTATGGAGCACCAGTCCAAGCATATGTATGTGTACACCCAGGGATTCGCCCCTACCCACCCCCTACCCATCCCCTACCCATCCCCTACCCACCCCCTACCCACCCCCTACCCATCCCCTACCCACCCCCTACCCATCCCCTACCCAGCCCCTACCCATCCCCCCATGGTTTGCCCCTCAACTGACAACCCCATGTGCTAATGTGGTGGCAAATCCCTGGCCCCTACTTGTCAATGGTTCACTGTTGTGGCTTCCACTCCCTCACAGCAGCAGGACACTGGGTCAGCATATACTCCACGTGGCATGGGCGTGGTCATACCAGATGACCACACCCACCACGGTACATATAGCTGTCCCATCTGCGGGCGAAGTGGCTTTAGAACCATCAGCGACCTAGAGGTGCACAGTGCTAGATGCACAGACTTTATGTGAGGTGTGGTGTTATATGTCTTCATACATGTATATATCCTCATGCAGTTATATTTTATATGTGTTTGATCAGACTGATATGTATTGTCTGCATGTGTACGTCAGTTAGCCCAGGAGAGGGGGTGTGCCAGGAGAGGGGTGTGCCAGGAGAGGGGGTGTGCCAGGAGAGGGGTGTGCCAGGAGAGGGGGTGTGCCAGGAGAGGGGGTGTGCCAGGAGAGGGGTGTACATGCATGTAGAAGTACATGTATTTCAGCTCATCAGTCAGAGACACTACTCCAAAGCACACATACAAAGTGGTCAGGTATTAATCACATAATGCTCCAGCATACCTACACTGTACCTAGCTGGGGGATCTCATGCATGTACAAGCTTACGTGAGCCTTTGCTATGAATTGTAGCAACAGTAATCAGTAGTAAGCGTGAGGAGGGGATCTCCTCCTCCCCAGCCTTATTCCATGCACCTCGGGAAATGTTTGATATTAAGGTCAAAGTGCATGCATTGGTGCTGTGTGATGGGGTTGCAGTTAGAAGCCACCACCCTTCTACAATAACATGAGATATGTTACATGTACCTCAATCCTGGTCCAAAACAAAATCCTTGCCTCCACAGGGCCTCCTGTGGTAGCTATTTGAAGCAAGGCTATGTTTGTGTTTTGAGGTAATTGGTTACAATTTGCTTTTGTTAAAGAATGCAGGCAAAAATCCTCAAAACAATGTCGTGCAGGAATAGTCATGTGACCATGCATATGTCATGTGACCATGCATATGTTATGTGACCGTGCACATGACATTTGCACCTAAAGGCGGGCGATGATTGATGATGAAAGTGTGGAGGGTGTGAGTGGTGAGTGTGCCTGCAAGTAGAAGATGTTTTGTAAGTAACATAGAAGCCATCAGAATACATTGTGGTCTTCCAAGGTGGTCAGCTGGTATGAATGGAAGGTCATTGATTTTAAATGTATTGCTGTGTGCAGTTTTAATCGACACTTTGATCAGCATGTGTCTGCTAGTCCTTTGATCTGCATGCTTGCATGCATCAGGTGACCTGCATGCATCAGGTGACTCGAATGTGGCTTGCATTAATTCTACACACTAGCTTATACTTGTTACTGCATGGCATGTATCATGTGACTCATCATTGATATCACATGACTTACCACATGTATTTTAATATATTGTGCAAGGGGTCAAGATCAACACACCACACTACCTGGCCAAACTGGAGAACCTTCCCAAGGGAGGCTCCCTTGAGATGTGTGATCATTTTTGTTGTGTTAATATGTAGTACATGTCGGTAACCATTAATGCCTTCACGTTGTCTAATTTAACCCCTTTGTGTTGGCTGCCTCATTTTGTCTCTTCTCCCCTCCCAACTTTCTCTTGGTGACCTCCGTCAAATCACAAGCGCTCATCAAGATTCAAGGCAGTGGGTGTGGTTTTTGGTATTATACTGGTGACCTCACTACAAACCGAATGATAGGTCACATGTGCACCTTTGACTGGTGACCTCATTTTATGACCTCGTTATTTAACTTTACTCACTGGAATGATTAATGCCATTACGTAACATTACGTAGTTATTTATCACTACGCAACATAAACAGAGGCCTACTTGTTGTTCTTGTTTGGTTTGTTTCTTTGATACTGGCGAAGCGGCTATATAGGTAAGTATTATGGCTGGGCACTTGTGCAGTTTTACCAGGCCAATACATTTGAGCTACGTTTCGACTTTCCCGATTGATCACACTTTCAAGTACTGTAGTGCCCACTCAGGTGCGCACTAAGCGGTGGAAAGGATTCACATGGCCTACACTAGTAGAAGCATGAATGGGAGTTATGTTGGGGCATAGAAAGGGCCGAGTACTATCTATGAGTATGGTTGGGGGTAAGCGTGTGGGGATAATGACGCTACTAGTAATTTGATGTCTTAACGTAAGGAGGGAGGGAGCAGTCCCCCTCTTTCCTTTAACAGACCTAGCCAACACTCCATTTTGGTGTCACGCTGTTGCCCATTAGAACAAAATGAAAGGAGCGAGGCAGGGGAAACTCCCTCCTTATGTACATGTAAATTAGCAAGCGAAGAAGTACCAGAGATAATATAAATTATCTCTGGAAGTACCTCCGTCATAAACGTATCGTTTTTGAATTGTACGAAATTTATTAAGGTAAAATTGGCCTTCTATCGCAACTGGTCCTCCCCCCCCCCCCCCCCCCCCCCCCCTTGCTTTGTTCTAGAGGGGCACCAGCACATCAAACGTTAGTCCTCTTTAAGCAGACGGTGTTCATTGTAGACTGGACAATATGTTATTATGTTAACATTGGTGGTGGTGGGGGGAGGGAGAACAGCACTAGTGTCTATTTAGTTCTAACTGGTACATGTATAACCAAAGACGTGTGTTGTGGGCACACACTGTACTACATGTCACTGTACTAACGTCAGTTGTAGGCATAGCCATCGCTAACACTCCAGCCACCTTCCTCCATTCGTTTGTACGAATGCTGAACTTCAAATGTGTCGCATTCAGGATTGGGACGCTACACATTTGACCTCCCTAGCTGACCTCTCACCTTCTCCCGTAGCTGACCTCTCCATAACTGGCCGATCTTTGCTATCATTATAAAGTGGATCGAGATCCTTATTTTGGCAGTACCATGTCTGAGCCATGTAAGTGTAAACCATAGGTGGGAGGGACGGGTGAAGGGAGGTGAGGGCAGAGTGGGTGGGGAAGGGAGAGGTGGGGATGTGGATTAGGAGGGATGGGTGATATGTGTGGGGAGGGGGAGGGAGGGTGGCCTTGAGTCCTACTGCTCTGTTTCTGCCCTTAGCTCAAGCGGTTATCGAAGCCACAAATAAACTGTTCCAAACGCGTGTCTCAGTAAAGGGTTATGAATGTCGCTTGCAGCAGTTGCAAGGGCTTCTGGAGGAATCGAAAGAGGAAAACCGCAGGTTAACTGGTGAACTAAAGGGATTGCAGGACATGCTTCAGTACAGAGGAGGGGTGAGTGTGTGTGCTGAGGGGTGAGTGTGTGTGTGTGTGCTGAGGGGTGAGTGTGTGTGTGTTGAGGGGTGAGTGTGTATGTGCTGAGGGGTGAGTGTGTGTATGCTGAGGGTGAGTGTGTGTGCTGAGGGGTGAGTGTGCTGAGGGGTGAGTGTGTGTGTGTGTGCTGAGGGGTGAGTGTGTGTGTGTTGAGGGGTGAGTGTGTATGTGCTGAGGGGTGAGTGTGTGTATGCTGAGGGTGAGTGTGTGTGCTGAGGGGTGAGTGTGCTGAGGGGTGAGTGTGCTGAGGGGTGAGTGTATGTGCTGAGGGGTGAGTGTGTGTGTGTGCTGAGGGGTGAGTGTGCTGAGGCGTGAGTGTGTGTGTGCTGAGGGGTGAGTGTGTGTGTGCTGAGGGGTGAGTGTGTGTGCTGAGGGGTGAGTGTGTGTGTGCTAAGGGGTGAGTGTGCTGAGGGCCCCATGTCCGAGGTTGTGTTTGCATGAGTACATGTATGTGAGTACTGCTGGTGCTGGTGATGTTGGGATGCTGGTGGTGTGAAGTGCAGAATATTCCTAACCATCTCAGATATGCGTTCATACATGTACATGTAGTTAGAAGCGAATACAGTCAGGTTGTTTTGTGCTAACACAAAAGATGGAAAGGAACAATCTGACTGCATGGTCCCATTGCCTGGGCTGGAAATGTATACATGTACATGTGTACATGTAAATTATATCATATGGACCTGGGAAATGGAGTCAGTTATACTTGCTTTAAGTTAATTGATTCTTCTCCACTTTCTCTTCTACTGTTCTGCAGATGGAGGCAGCAAGTGATGAGGTCTCATGTCCTAAGCAAGGACACGTATATGTACCTACCCATTACAATCAGCCTATATTGCCTAGTAGAAGTGACAGCTATGGTTTGGTGTGTTCGAAAAACAAATTACTTCAATGTTTGTTGATTACCCTCCTCCCCATGCCTTCCTCCTCCCCGTTGTGAAAAAAAAAAAAAAGAAGAGGGACTCTGTGCAAGGTGTACATGTACATAGAGACTCACCATCCAATGGTCATGCCAGCTCTGACCAAATATATGTATGTGGTTGTTCATTGTCTGGCAGTGGTAACTCCCCACCTCCCCCTCCCTCTCCTCATTCAGCAGCAGGGTCACACCTACCATGGTGTGCAACAATCGTTTGCTGGCTCCTGTCCCATCTGTGGACGAAACTTCCAAACCATCAGAGACCTTGAGCAGCACAGTGCTAGATGCACAGACTTTCAGTGAGGTGTGGCCTTATATGTGATAGGTGTCCTCTTACCTCCCTCAGTGCATTTATGTTTTATGTTCACTTCATCAATTTATGTATATGTACATCAGTGGGCCCATATATACATGTATGTACATGTACATGTACAAGTCAGGTTTCCAATGGTAACCAACATGTACATGTACATGGTCATAGAGTACTACATACATGTACACGTGCAGCTATATAATGGTACTGATGCAACATTATGTGTGCTGTCCATCGCTCAGGCCTGATTAGTCAAGGTGCCATTGGTCGGGTACTAGCTAGCTCTCACATACCTCTGCATGGTCCCATTGCTGTGCCATTGGCTAACACTTCAGAACTCTACAGTCAACAACGAAAGGCAGTGGGGGTGCGGGACACATTTGAGACCCTAACAAGTGGGGAGGAGGGTCGTGCATGTCCCCTTTGCTCACCTCCTCCTCCTCTTAATCCTGATTGTGTTAGCCCTTGCTTGTGTAAGTCTGTGCATTGTAGATTGGGCCCATTCACTGTACTGTATGGTGGGGGTGGTTGTACTGAGTTAGAAGCAGCAAAGCTGCCCCATTAAAAAAAAAAAGCAAAATAGCTTTGCTTTTAAAAAAAAAAAAAAAGAATGTCCTATTCATGGCTAGTTCACACATAAGTATACATCATTATGTGTTACGTGGAGCAATGTACTATAATTATATGTATACATGTGCAGCACATCAGATGCATATCCTAATATAAGTAGGCCTAGGCCTTCCTGTCTCTTGTCCAGCTATAACACATTGTCAAATTATTGATCAAAGCAAATTCATATGCTAATGCATGACACTTTTTCAATGAGAGCCCTTGAAATTGATTGGCAAGTATTTTTAACGTGATTCACAAATTTTGTAAATAAAAACAAAATGCCTCTAAGATTACTGCATAGCCAAATAAGCCTAGCTCATATTTCTGTTACGTGAATCAATAAATCATTTTAATGTCATACATTTGCATATGGCTCAACTAACCCCACTACTAATTTTTCCTGTAAAGAGCTAAGTTGTATAAAATGGAAGCAAAGTATAGAATTCATTATAAGCATAAATATAGCTGCATACATGTACTTTCAAACACCCAAGACTGAAAGAAGAATATTGTCCGTGTGTAGAAATTATGAGAGCACAAACCATAAAAACACAATTTCACATTCTGATGAATACTACAACTAAATCCTAAAGTAGGACAAAAAGCTAGTCATAACACTTAATGCCTATATCTGTTAGCATAAATTCAACTATCGTTCTTCATAGGGGGTGGCTCAACTAACCCACTCCTCCCCTAGCATGTGAAGAAGAAGGTAGGGTGAAGATTTAAGTAAACTAGATGTGTAGGCCCAATTGCAGCATGTGTCAGTGAATCTAGTACTTTACCATCTGTTTTATAATGTACATGTACTAACTACTGGAAGGAAGACCAACCAGTGATCTCTGTAGGCCAACCAGTGATCTCTGTAGGCCAACCAGTGATCTCTGTAGGCCAATCAGTGATCTCTGTAGGCCAATCAGGGATCTCTGTAGGCCAACCAGTGGTCTCTGTAGGCCAACCAGTGATCTCTGTTGGCCAACCAGTGATCTCTGTAGGCCAACTGGTCTTGTCCAAAGGTCCTTAGTCCTTTATGTAGGCTAATTAGTCTTCATGTGCTGTTAATTAAAAAAAAAAAAAGTCGAGTCACATGCATGCATCAGTAATAAACTATATTCAGCCTTCCCTTTTATAACTGAATTTAGCTGCAGTGATTGTCATTAGTCATGGGACATTGATAGGTGACTCAGGGTACCAGGCAAGATTGCTGTAACCAACATATATACTCCACATGAAGAGCTATTTTCAAAGATTCAGATGTAGATTACGAGTATGCGACGAAGCATTAAAATTATGCATGCTAAATAGATGCAAGACGCATGGGCAACGACACACCTTATATGTGTGTTCATGTAAAAAGCTGAAAGAGTTCTATTTGTCAGTAGCTTGAATAATTATTACGTATTTAGTAACACTGCCTTAATAATTAGGACATCTTTCATCTTTACTCTGCATGTGGGCTGGTGGCCTTTGGTCTCACGATCAAGCCAATTTCAATTACTGGGTCTTTGGCCCTGGTAGCCAAGGCAAACAAATACCTCATTTATATGATACCAAGTGGGTGCGGCTTGGCTGATTCTGGTAGCTAGATTCAGCTTAGCCCTGATGTGTGCTAAAAATTATTTAAAGACGTCGCTTTTCAAAATTGTGCCAGACCAAATGGTAATGATAGAGTGAGAAAAGGTACACAAATAAACGTAAAGGTAAACAGTGATTGCTAACACATGCACATAGCACCTTATATGGTTAAGCAGCATACATGTGTATGGTTGCCATAATTATATGGTCTATTTTTGCCTCCAATCTTTTAATGATGTTTAAGAACGTTATGTATATATATACATGTATATATATAGTTAATCATATTTCTTAGTATTAAAATAGCAATAACATAGTGTTTTAGAAGGCTGTTCGAAGCTTATTGCACCCTCAAATTGCAATGTGGAAGTCCCACATGACGCTCCATGCACAAGGTGTATTCCCTTGGGGAAATTCCAAGCACCTGGCTTATCTCAATGTCTGGCATATCTAGATGTCTCCAGCTGGTCTACAACAGAAGGCAGTCTTCCTATTCCAAGAAGTGTAATGCTGGAGGAGTGGCTTCTTCAGTCCCATGCAGGCTTCACAGGTCCATTGCCACACAATTCTGCTGAGGCACTTCTAAACCTCACCTCTTAGCCAACCTGAACCAGGCCTTCCCACCTTTGAGGATGTGTGCCTTCTCAATCAGCCCACCATGCACTTCGTTCCGTCAAAGTCCAGGCCTGCCTTTGCGCGAGCCTTGTCATCAGCCTTGAGGTGATTCATCCTAGAGAACACAGAGGAGGCATGGCCTAAGCTGTTTATGCTCCCAAAGTGTGTCCTTCCATCCCTCAGTCGTAAGGGACGCCATGACAAGCCCCTTCCAGTTGCTGCAAAATATATTTCCTGAAATGAAGGCATTCAGTATAATAGCTTTCGCCCAATCTTCTATTTGCATGACACATCTGATCTATCTGCGCCCTCATGACCGCCCTCTAGGTGATTTTCTTTCAGGAAAAGGTCACACATACCACCCTGCCACCCACCTCATTCAGCAACCCCGCCTTCAGTTCCCATGTTCAGATGAACCCAAATCAGATAAATTGCATCAGGTCAGCATCTAGAAAGTGCATGTGTCTGGTGCGCACAACAAGAGTTACGTGTGCACATGTACTCTATGACTATTACTGCAGCATTGCCCATACATAGAATACTGCACACAACCTCTTAACATTCAAGTGATACAAATGAGCTAACGGTTTGACAAAGGGACACGTGAAGTTGAACTGGAGGGTTTATCGACGTGCCTGATTCATTGCAGTGTTGCTTATTGTTCACCATGCATCCATTTAGATGGCTGCCCATGCACACTCCTTGGCAGAGGTGCTCCAATTGGAACGGGACAGCTTGTCCTTATATGTGCAATTGTAGTGGGATTTAATTTGGGACCTGTTAGTTCTAAGAATTCACAACCATGGCCATATTGCTGTGTGGTGTTATACGTTTGATGTCCACATAAAAGTGCAGCTTGGCATTCAAGCTCACGTTTCAAGCCAATGACATCAGAGGTATCACTTTGCATTCCATAATCTAAACCCTTTTGGGACCCTTGCAGTGTTGCCTAGTGTGGGCCACGCATGCATCTAAACTGCTGCTCACACTCCTTGTGAGTGGTGCTCCAATTAGAATGAGCTCACAGCTTGTAAATTTTACACCAAAAAAAAGAAAAAAGAAAAGCATACTGGTAATCATTTGAAGAAGCTGTGTGAATGGTACACATGGGCAGGCACATGATCCCTCTACAATTTTTTTAACCTGCAGTGATAAGCCACAAACTGCTCAAATGCTGATGGATGGGCTTTTGATGTGCTGGTTCAACAGCTTTTCATGCATCGAAGCACATCCTGATGAAAAAAAACAAATCACCCATTCTTAAACTGTACACACTGTGACGCACTGCATTAGATGTCAATGTATGACTTCGACAATCTGTATGCTCACACTCCAATTGGAGCAACAATGCATGTTCATATTGTATTCAGATTGCTTATAGGATTATGTGTGGCCAGCCTTACATCATCTATGTTTATGAGCTTACAATGGTCGTTAGTAAGGAAAACAAATGGCCCCAAATTAAATAGCTTACAAAGTTTACCAGATACTAATAAGACGAATCTAATAAATACACTAAGTCATATATTGAACACACCTGCATGTGCTGCCATGCATGTCAAGCGCTATAGTAACTGACACTGATTTACTTTTAAAAGTTGCATGACAATTTTGCTACGCAAAGTTGAAGTTGATTAGCGACTCGGTTCAGTTGCATAGCAATTTTTTCACGCCGAGATGTGTGATGATTCATCATTTGAACACATTGAAGAAATTTACAGCAAAGCTATCCACGCACACGCCCATGCATTCGACCACTCCCCCTCTCCTCAAAACGAGGTCACCATCACATTTAATAATAATCTACTATACATACGCCGTCGCGTACGTGTTCTGGCATATACATGTACTGTACGTACCACATGTACGCGTAAACGTACGTTTAGTGATGATCCATCTACACCACACCCATACCCATTGCTTGAAAAAACATAGAGCATGCTTCCTTTATCCCCATTGTACTCTCCACCACTAGCTGGTGGTAACTGCAACAACTTTTTATAAACGCCTGGCAGTCTAGTGGCACTTATATTCTGAATGGAATTCACCTTAAAGCGAAATCATTGGATCGCTGCGATGCATCATGCCGCTCATCCATCCTATGCATCAGAGGTGCTCGTTCTTCAAAGAGGCATGTACCTTGCAGTGTTCCTCTATCTGTAGAGCTATAGTAGCACTCTGGCTAACTTGATTACTTAAGTTGTCATAACTTGCACTGTAACTGCGCGCATTTGCATTTGCTATATGCACTTATTTACTCTCTTTACTTTCGCAATACGTACGTAGTTACGTACGGATAAGACCGCTGCGTACACGCCGCGCACCAATGTCATTCGTCAGTACGCTATCGTTATAATCGTCAGATTAATATATGCCGGATCGATTTGCTGACATTAATCGTCGCACGTCACGTGAGTGGGGTACATTCCCGCTGATGCAACGCGTACACTTAACGTAAACTGTGCGAGCTTCTTTTGTACCGCTTATACACTCTCTTCGCGAAGCGCGGATATCGATAGATTGCATCGAAGTTTTTTTTCTTTTTTTTTTTTCTCACATGCACCTTATAAAAACTGCATCGCTAAATGCGATGCGATACTGGTTAAATTATTCCTCAATACTCCATGCATGCGGAGAAAAAAAAAATTAGGAGAACAAGTAAATCAAAAACTTCTCTATCGACAAAGCGATTGGTGCATGGTACGTAGGATGGGTGGTGCAAAAAGCAAGGAAACAAGGTACAGTATGTTACAGTGAGGTTTGGTAGAATTCTATACAACTATAACAGCTAGTCCACTCCTCAGTACATTTGGAAATAGGCTTCTTCACTCAGTGTAACATATTCTGTACCTTGTTTCCTTGCTTTTTGCACCACCAATCCTGCATATCTTTTGATCTACTTGTAAGCATATACATACATCTTGATTTGTGATGCCCGCACATTCTGCATGACGATCCATCTTTCCAGGGACGAAACAGCTGGATACGATTGTGACAAACAGGGCCAAGGGGGTATAGCTAAGTGCGATCCCCTCACGTGACTCTGCATGGCAAATGCAGGACAAGAGCACGCGCGGTTTCAATTTCCTGAAAGAATGTTCGCAACTGGCAATATAGATAAGCACACCTATAGTATCATTATATCATAAGTACACCTAATACCATTATATAATAAGCACTCTTAATACCATGCATCTGCATTATGCAATGGACTTTTGCCTTTGACGTCACGCATGAATTGTGGGGGGGCAACTTTAAAAATGGCATAACTTCACCATCATAGCTCCTACATGCTTTTCCTTTAAAATTTTTATTGAGAAGTAAATTACCACACGTTTCGTTTTTGTTGTATTTCACGATGAAGCTCTGTAAGGGATTTGTATGCAGGGAAACATTGCGGAAGTTGCTAATGAGACACGCGAAGTAGCGCTTTTCGATTTTTGGGGGGGCAACTTCCGGTAACTTGTGAGCGCTGTAACATTTGCACCGTAACTGGCGAAGGTACTTCATTTTGGAATATAGTCAGGCATTCATTTACCATTAATTTAGTACTTGCTGTGTTTCTTCGTGAAGTTCCTATAAGGACTCATGTTATGTCAAACACAACCAATTAACTTGTGACGTCAGAAGGCAAAAGGTCCATTCTAAGCAGTAGAGATACATATTATGGGAACAGGGATATGGTCACGCTACTAAACAATGGACAATGAACATAAGAGGTACGGCCCACTAATGGAAGTTAAATAGTGGATTATATATAGAGGGAAATGTACGACAGGCAGGCATGGTGCCCTGTGCTCAGATAAACTGTCGTGTCTCGTACCCATACCCAAATACACATAACGACTAGCAGTGCGCATTAAAACCCCATATGGAAGTGCCTATAGCTGCTTCCTAATGCCTTTAGACTCCACAGTTTGGCGTGAACCAGGGTGACTCGAATGGCCTGACCACAGTCGGGGCACGTGCATTGCTTGGCCTTAGAGAGAGAGA